>VZTJ01005972.1:375228-406548 GCA_013397795.1 Orthonyx spaldingii
GTGTCCCCTCAATCCCTTCTGGCCTTGTTGTCAAACAAAAAAAAAAAAAAAAAAAAAAAAAAGAAAATAAAGTGAAAGAAAAAGGGGTGGGGGAATAAGGAAAAGAAAGAGGATAAATCCAGACACAATGAAGACGATGAGGGAGGTGATGATGCTGTCTCTCGCATCTGCTCCTTGGCCAGACTCCCAGATAGATCAGTAATGGAGAGCAGTAGAACCGGTGACAATTAACCCAAACATGGTCCTGTTTATTTAACCTGTTCACAGAGATCAAGCCATGTGCTGCTCCCCTGGCAAGGAGGCACCACACTCTAGCAAGGAGAATCCCACTGAGAAACTTCCAGCCAGAGGAGGAAAAGGGAGATCCTCATCTCCTGAACCAGGCTCGCAGATTCTTCAGGACATGATGGCAGTGACGCTGGGCTAAGATTTCCTTTAACTCTCCAAGTCACCTTATTTTTTTTTCTATAGTAGCACATGTAGAGCAAAGAGAGATGTGACTGTGAGAGGGGAAAGTTTCATTGGATTTTGATGCACCCTAATTTCCCAAGCTCCTGACCCTGCAAAACCAGAGGAAAAGGAAGAAAAAAAGTAGCAATAAAGAAATCAGAAGAGAAAAAAGAAATTTTCCCAAAATACACCATCATTTCCACACTGTATCTTTAAAAAAAATTTCATCACTGGAAAGTGCAGACAGCAGAGATTTTTTGTTCTTCTTTTTAAAAAGAGAGAAAAAAAAGAGGCTGGCTCAAGGAACTGCATGGCTCACCATCACTGAACATTTGTGCCAGGGTGAGAGCGGGTCTGTGGGTATAACAGAAGTTATGTTTGTTTTTCAAGATGAAATGAAAACTTCAAGGTTAAAAAAAATAGATTAACCTGAAAAATAGTTTTCTAAATCAGACAACTACTAAACCATTTAAACAGCAGAGTGGAAAAGGGAGTAAGAAAACTACTTTTTCAATACCTTTTACTGAATTTTTTTTAAACTTCAATGAGACATTGCATACTTGTGCAGATGGGTGTCAAAAACCATATGGTTGGTTCCTCTGGAGGCAAACCCCACTGAGCCATGAGATGGTGACAATTGCCACTAGAGCTTCATGAGATCATGCAGGGGAAGCCCCTGCAGAGAGAGGAGGGTGGAGAGGAAGAACAGCCCTCCTCTTTCCAGGGGTTGTGTTTGGGCACAGATGTTCCCCAGAAGGAAAGGTGTTGCACAGACTGTTAGGGAAGGAGCACTTCCTTTAGCCATATGCCTACATCTGAGTCCTTCCCAAACACAGAGCAGAGGAAATGATCCTCCTGAAAGCTGTACCTTCTGATTCAAGGTTTTGTTTTTCCATTGCAGCCTGACTCAACAACAGAGCAAACCTGAGCAGATTGAATGTTTTCACACATGATCGTTCCTCTACTTGCAAGCACTGATCCACGTAAGTGTTGTCTGTCTTAGGGTCCCCTTTTATCTGCACCTATATCCGTAGGTATAGGGAAGCAACATGCAGAGTGTGGCAAGGGTTGCCCCAAAGGAAAGGTTGCATTGAGTTTTCCAGCTGTTGGGCTTATGATCCCTAATACAGAATCAGAAAACCATGGAATGCTCTGAGTTGGAAGGGACCAACCACAAGGATCATCAAGTCCAACACCTGGCCTTGCACAGGACAACACCAAGATTCACCCCAAGATTCACACCATGTGCCTGGTACCAGAGAATGGCTCTTTCCCCACCCAAACAGTCCACTTGCAGTTGTCAGAAAGGAGGAAGTGCTTTGTGAATGCAAAATACTTTGTAACAGTGGAAACAGAAACCAGAAGTTCACCTAAAACCGAAACACAGCAGCATTTCCATCTTTAACACTGCTTCAGTCACCCGACAGCATGACTTTTTCCAGATTTGGGAACCAATAAAAGCAGGAACAGCCAGGAAGAAGTCCTCTGTAAGGAGATGAATGTCACCACTGGTTTCGGCAGATATCACCAGGCCATCCTTGCTCCGTTGTTGTAGTTTATGATCTCACCATGAAGCACCTCTGCGGAGTCGTTCCCTCCTATCTTACTGCAGCCCATCCATTATCCTCTGCCTAATTGCTTCCAAAGCACTGCTGCAACAGAGATATTTCCTACAGCTGAACATTTGTATTCCCAAGAGCTGACACCTGCCAGGTCAAGTTCCTCAATCTTTACATTTGATGTTACTACAGCAGGAAGGTGTTCCAGAGAACAGAAAAGCACACTAAGACAGCAATCAATCTGATTCGTCCATTTGGATATTCCTTTAAACAAAAAGGTATTTGCTAAAGATCATATTACATTATTCTACAGAAACAGGGTGGAAGAAAAGGGGAATTGTGGCGACTACAATCTGTCCAATATGCCATTAAATCAGAATTGTCTCATTAGGGATAAAAATGAACTGCAATAAAATCAATGGGAAGGCAGTGCAGTATGGAAAATTAGGAAGAGGAGGGTTAGTTTTTCTTGTACTTTTGTTTTGAGATGTGGTAGCAATCAACACTGAGCTAATGGCATCTAAGTTGACTCCTGAACACTGCATCCCCTTTGGGGTCACAGTTTTCCACAAACCCAACCAATTCATCCTGTGAAGGGAATGAGGACACTGGACATTTTGTAGCTGGCAGAGAAAACCCCAGAAGATCCCCTAATGTGCCCACTCACAGGATGCCACTTGTGACAGGTCAAGAAGCAGCAAATACCAACTTTCACCTCTCTAACTGGGGCTTCTGAGCACCAAGCCATCCCGGAAACACATTAATTTCACATTTCCATTCTGTAGCAAGGTTTTGAAATACTCTGCATCCTTATGTTGTGATAAGGGAAGATGTTGTCCTCTCATGACTATGCTATTGGTGTGACACTAAGAAATTTTGGGGTCCTTGACTTGCCTTCCCTCTGAGGTGTTTTTGTCTCTGATTCCTCCCTCTTCCTCTCTTCCTTCTTGCCATGTTTAATGACAAGGAATCTTTTCATTATAGGAGGGCCTCAGAGTAGTTTTTCAATCCAGTAGTAGGATCTTCTCTAATCTACCATACCCGAGCTGTTCAGCTGTGACTCCTTGATTTATACAACAGAATCTAACACCTTCAAAGCTCTCCCATCCAAATATTTGATTAATAGAGGCATATGGAATCCATCTAGACCTGGATAATCCCCCTTCAGTAGCTACACCACCACTAGTGGTGAAACTTAAGGGACTGTGTTTGCCCATCTTGGCCTCACGAAGGCCAAAGGACAATCATCACCTTAAAAGATAAGCTTCCACAATGCTATATCATGCCAAAACATGTGGGCAAAAGGAGCAACACTCTCAGGGACTATTTCTGTGACAAGTTGCCACTCATTGGCCAAGGAAGTCAAACCATATCATCATCAGTATGAAGGGTCAAAGATTGAGATGAGTCTGAAGCCTCTCTGATGACCAGTGACAGGGCCCAAGAAAATTGAATTAAGTTGTATCAGGGGAGGTTTAGGTTGGATATCAGAAAAAGGTTCTTCCCCCAGAGGGTGGTTGGGCACTGAAACAGGCTCCCCAGGCAAGTGGTCATAGCACCAATCTTGACAGAATGCAAGAAGCATTTGGACAACCATCTTAGGCGCATGGTGTGATTTTTGGGGGTGTCCTGCGCAGGGCCAGGAGCTGGACTCAATGATCCTTGTGGATCCCTTCCATTTCAGGTTATTCTACAACTATGAAGACTTGAGCCCCTCTGTCCTGACAGTCCCACATCTCCCTGCCATGAAGCCTATGGGTGTTGGTGCAAGACTGCCTGACTAGTCTTATCTAGTGGTTCTTACCAGATTCCAACATTTCGGGGTGCTTTAGGCCATCCGCCACACCTAACTTCCTGTATCAGCTGTCTCGGCAACTGTGTTGAAAGTTCAAAAAAAACCCCAAGGCTCTGAGTCACAGTGGGCCACAAATCCACTGTGTAGGACTGGACCTAAGCCTACGCCTTTCTTCTGCTGCAAGAGCTGGATCTATAACTACAGGAAACAGAATGGTCACATGCAAATCAGTGGCAAGCATGGGGAGATAGCCAGCTGCTGGCCAGGCAGCCTACTTTGCCTCAAAGAAGACAAAACACAATGAAAACCCCCTTAATTCCCAGTAGAGGCTGGGGACAGCCCAGGCAGAGCAGCAGGGCCAGGGCAGAGCACTGGCAGACACCGCTCCAGCCTCCCTTTTGCCCTGCCTGGAGGTTCAAAGGCCTAAATCAAATCAGCAGGAGGAACTCAAATGCTTAGAAATCTTCAGGTTAGACTTGTTTTAACAATAGTGTCAGTAAATAAATAAATAAATAGATAGATAGATAGATAAGTAAATGCCCAGTGACCTCTCTTATCTAGACTAATGTAGCCAAAAAAAGCATGCTTATTTTCATTTAAATTTCCCAAAGGCAATGCCGAGTTTTCTGAGAATGCCTGAAGTCAAAAAAAACACTCCAATTTCTGTGTGTTTTCATTCTTTGAGAGAAAAACTACATTTTTGGGGAAGGCAAGGACTACTTTCTTTTCGTTCCAAGTCTGAGGGAGTTCTTTCCAACCAAACTTATCAAATTTATCTGCTCCCACCCATGTTACTTCACCATCTTTCTACATTTGATGTTCACTTTCATCCAAGCTTGCTTGTTGTATTTTCTTGAGGTGTTACAAGCAAAATCGGGGGGAGAGGATGAAGTATATTTGTAATTCCTAATACATTCCAAATAAGCAAAGTGTCCTGTAGGACATGGATGATCCGAGCTTCTGTTCTGGTTGTAAAATGTTACAACAACAGGGTAAACAACTGAACAATGACATCAAGATATTGATAGCCCTTACTGCAAAATACCATCCCTCCCTTTAGCCCCAGATGTTAGGAACTGCATTGCTTTGAACTGCTATTATCCATTCCTCCCACCCAATCCTCTGAGAAGATAAAAATCAAGGTCTGGGCTGCTGAGTCAGATTACAAATACCCAAACAAGACATTTACTCAGACGCATTTGTGTTTGGTCCCTACTTCACTGAAATTCTGTGTCATGGGGCTTGTAGGAGGCTCCTTTAACTTATTTCAGAGAAATGAGTTGCTGAGAACAAGAAACCACACACAGGGAGGAAAAAACCCAAGAAATAAATTTATTTTGTGAACAAGGCAAATTTCTAAACTTCTGGTCAGCAACTGGTTCTTCTTGATATATAATCCTGAGCAACTGAGTAGACAACCCTGGAGAAATATTATGACCTGGAAGATAAAGCACTAGACTGGAAATTGTGAAATATAAGCTTTTTGGAAAAGCATTGCCATGTATGAATAATCTGTGGCAACTTGGGTTACAGCTGCGAGCCTCAGTTTCCCCTGAAAACTGATATCCAAAGTGGTCTGACTCTCCCCACAAAAAAAAAAAACAAAAACAAAAAGAACCCCAACAAACAAAAAACCAAACCAAACAAACCAACCAACCAACTAAAAAAAAAAACCAAAAAACCCAAAAAACCTCAAAAACCGAAAGCCCCTCTGTCGTAAGAGGTTGATATTATGGGAATTATTTTAGAAATTAGAACTTTTGAGGTGACCAGACTTATCAGTCCCCTGAAAGAGGTTCTTCTTTTTTAGTTATGTGAAAAAGCACAATTTAGCATTCTGGAGTGAGATTGGTCTTCAGGTTGTTACAGCTGAAGACACCCCAGCAAAGTTTAGATTTTCCATTTCGCTTGGGCTTCTTCAAGTCCTCTTTTTAGTTTCAGTTTATATTTCCTGTCTCGCTACCCTTTCATTTTTAGGATTTCAGATTTAAACAAAAAATAAAAAGCAGTGCTGACTCAAGATCTTTTTGTGTTTCTCTCATTTTGACTAGAAATCAGAACAGACCTAATAAAATGAATGATATAACTTTAGGGTTCAAAGTGCTTTGTACATCTAACTCCTTTCTCAGAGAGGATGGCATGTGCTGTCATATCCTTTATTCAAAGGGAGGGAGATCAAAACAGAGGAAGTTTAACTTTCATTTTAAGCACAAAACCCATGTTTCCAATTCCCTGGCTTGCATGCTGGATACACCGGAGGTCCAAAACTCTTTGGAATCTGAACCCCAAACCTTTATGCAAACATGATGCAGCATGTGTGCTGAAAATATACAAGACTAAGTAAAACTAAACCTCCCTTGCTCAACACAGAAGGGATAAACTTCCCTTCCAGAGGTGAACAGCAGTTTGTAGCTGAGAGCCATGGTCCTTGCTGCAAGACACTGTTTTGTTGCAAGACATAGTTGTGTGCTGGTCTCAGATCTGTTGGACTCTCAACATCCTCAAAACAAATAAACAATGACAAGTTTTCAACTGAATTCGATTGACTTCTCATCCTCTTGCCTTTTTATTTTTTTTTTTCTGGCAGGCTTACAAATGAAGGATCAGCTCTTTAGAGACTGCAGCTAAATCTGTTAAAGCTCCCTCGTTCCCTGCACTGTGAGGAGTGCAGAGGATGAGTTCTCACATCTTTCTCCTAATTTCAGCACCTGGGAATTATTTCCCTTATCCTGCAATTTTGACCTCTTTTTCTTTCAGTGCCACTTGCAGTCAGAAAGCAATAATCCAGTCCCAGGGGAATATATGGGATGTTTTACATCCCAGGACAACACTTCAACACTTTGTTTTGGGGCTGCAAAAGGAGGCAAGACAATCACCTGCTTGAGTGAGCTCTTTGGACCAGGCAAACAAGTGTCACTTTGTTCTCCCTTGCGCAACCCAGGCACAGACTGAGGGGGGTAAGGGAAGGTCAAGACAGACCCATGATTTAAAGGCAGGAGGATGGTTTGATGACTGAATGAGTCGAGGGCTTCACTTTCAGCTCATGCTGACACAGAGCATTATGCAGAGGGAGGCATGGAATCGCAGAATCTTTTAGGTTGGAAAATATCTCCAAGATCATTGAGTCCAACAATTCCTCCAGCACTGCCAAGGCCACCACTAACCCACATCCCCAAGTGCCACATCCACATGGCTTTTAAATCCTTCCAGGGGTGATAATACAGCACTTTGGTGAAGTAAATTTTTAATATTCAATCTAAAGCTCCCCTGGCACAGCTTGACACCATTTCCTCTCATCCTGTCCCTTGTTCCCTGGGAGCAGAGCCTGACTCCCCCCAGCTGTCCCCTCCTGTCAGGGAGTTGTGCAGAGCCAGAAGGTCCTCCCTGAGCCTCCTTTTCTCCAGGCTGAGCCCCTCCTCCTCCAGCTCCCTCAGTTGATGCTGGTGCTTCAGATCCTTCCTGAGCTCCATTCCCTTCTCTGGACACACTCTCGGTTAGTGCCTCAATTTCCCCACTGCTGCTCTATTCTTATCACAGGCCTCCCTAATCAAGGCAGCAATCTGCCGTGCTGAGCAGTCAACACACCAGCTGCTTCATAGCCATAGGCAGGAAAAGGGTCATCTCTTGCTTTGCTCCAGCAGCAGGAATATTGCCCCAGCCCTGTCAACTGCTTTCCAGGAGCAGCTGTAGTGCAATGCCAGCAGAATGGAACCCTGGCAGCCCTCTGCATGTCTCACTGGAAGCTGATCCACAAAGCCAGCAAGCTTTCCTTCCTTTTGCTCAACAACAAAAGTTTGGAGCTGCTGATAAATGCTGAAGTTTTAACTAAGCCCATGTTGACTATTAGGAATATCTTGACTTCCTCTTGGGCATCTTTAAGGAGCACAGAAGATTCCAAGAGCCCAAATGCAACACAATTTGCTGGCCGTAAACTGGGTACACTCCTGTCAAAACCTTCTCTGCTGCAGCTATGGCATGCTCCAGAAAACATTTTAAAAGTCAACCTCCCAGCTTTATGACAAGAGCATTTAGAAGGGAACATAAACTTTGCTGACCCTCATGCTACTTTTTGGCTTGAGAAGCTGTTTCTTTTTACATCTTTCTTCCCCGATTCCTTAACAAACACCATATTTCTAAGAAAGAAGGAAATTGCATTAATTGAAACCTTTTCAGTACATCATCAGCTTTAGAAGGAGCATGAGGGGAAGAGGGAGGCAGAAGGCTTAGGGCAGAAGATTAAAGATGTGCAAGATTAAATCACCCCTTTCAGGGGTGTGAAAGGCCAGCAAACTGTTTTTGGTCACATCAACCTGGAATTTCCTCCTCACAAGTGCCACCAGAGTTTCCCACCCACATCCAAGAGCAAGTAAGGAATGCCAGAGGGCTGGGCCAAGGCAGAAATCAATGCAGCTGACCTGTGATGTACCAGACAAACACAATTTCTCTCTCTTCACTTCCACAATGACTGTAATAGCCCTGCCCAGGCACAAGGGCACCATGCATTGCACAGGCTTGAAACACAGCTGGGTATTATCCATGCTACAAGCAGATAAAATCAAAGGTTGAATAGTTGTCATATTTTATCAATACACCATCAAATCTCATTAATCTTCTGTCCAGCAGATGAGAGATAGATCCTCAGCACATCTGGGTTTTTCATGGTAACACCTCCATGCTATAAGCTAGACTTGCAAAGAAAGGTTTGATGGGGCTTGGAGCAACATGGTCTAGTGGAAGATGTCCCTGCCCATGTCAGGGGCTTGAAACAAGATAATTGAAGATCCTTTCCAACCCAAACCTTCTTATGATTCAATGAAAACAAGACTTCCATAGCTGCAAAAAAAATCAAGAATTGGTCAAATTCTGCTTGAGAGACATGTTAAGTTCAGAAGGGCAGCATTTTGACTCTGCAATTGCATGGGAAAAATGACCAAGCAAAACACCAGCCCCAGGTCCAGGGGTTTCTGCAAGCACAAATGCAAAGCTTCTGGAAACAAGTTTAGTGGAAATAGTGTTTTTACTAAAGTCCTCCTATCCTTCTCTCTGTGGCTGGTTGACTTTCCCCTTCTCGATCTGTAGCCTGCCTGAATACCACTCAAAATATTTTCTCAATTAAAGGAGAAAACAGGAATTTGCCACTTGTCTGCCTCTATTCTGCTGCCTGTCAGCATTCAGCAAATATTTCAATCATAGCCCTTTGCATGCTGCTAGCCTTGCTCATTTAACCTTTGGCCCTTCCCTAGGCTAATCCATCGGCCTTTACCTTCAAACCTTTACAGCCAAAAGCTGACCACAGGATGGGCTGGCAGACAGAGAAGGATGAAAGGGCTCTTGTGAGTGATAAGTTATGCCAGATTTCATTGCAGTTTAGGGAGGGTGAGAAGAGAGGATGGAAATTTCTGACCATGTTCCTCAAAGAATTCAACTGCCAGCAGCTGGGATTTGCGCTCCCACATCTGGGTGAAGGTGAGAAAAATTTAAAAAATTTAAGGAAAAGAAAGGGAAGGAAAGCCTCTGTCATCTCAGCTCTCCTTCATGTGGCTGGCAGCATCCTGGGGCAGGTACCTAATTGCCCATGAAGCCTTTGCTCTGCTGCCTCACCCGCTGTCCTCCCTGCCTCACATGTTGCTGAGATTAGTAGCTAACAGTTCCGCTGTCAAAAGCGCATGTGATGAAAATAATGCCCAGAGCGCTGCCTGTCAGCCTCAGAAAGGCCTGCTCAGCTTTGATGGCGGAGGTGGACCCCAAAACCTCTGCCCACCTGGCCTCCCACTCAGCTGAGCATCTACTATGGCTCTCCAGGGGCCGTGCCCAGCCACCCGCTCTATGAGAAATCGCTGACCCTTCCGTCACATGGACGCTTTAATTGTTCACATCGGTATTTTGTTTCTTTCTGCTGTAGACAGTTTGCTGTCAGTTATCTGTCCTTCATATGTAATTAATTGTGCTGTCTCCCGGCTCATTAGAAACAAGCTCCTCTCCTCCCCTTCCCCCTCTCCCCCGGCCAAGTCACAGCGTGCATTATTTAGGTTAAATCATGTTTAAGTAACTACATAAATAGTAGGTCGAGTTTGCCTTTTGTCTAGGCTGAGACTGTTGCTTAGCTCCTTTCTCAAAGTGCCAGACCAGGAAACCCTTATTCCTGGAACCTCTCAAAGGGAAATCCTCACTGGGCAGAGCAGCTGTGCCACCCCAGTCCTCTGAGCAGAAGGCTCGTCCAGTAGGTAACAAGGAGTTGCCAAACTTTAATAAGGCAGGCATAAAAGTCAGCACTGCAGAGCAAAAAATCCTGCCAAGAGGATGTTCATAGTCTAGAAAGAGATAACAGTGAGAGGAAGGTGAAGATTGCTTTGGTTTGTTTTATTTTTCCCCTCCAGAGCTTATTCCAGCCAGCGAAATGCACCTCAAGAGACATCACACATAACGGGTCACCCACTACCACCTTACAACTACAGCACTGAAACTCAGGTGCTGCAATGCATGTGAAAGACTTCTGAGCATTCTTTCAATTAAGAACAAAATGAGAGTTTCTGAAGTGGGTTCCCTCAATGCACCAGTTACAAAAAAAAAAGAGAGATCAAGGATGTACGTATATAGGTTTAATCAATCTAGAAACCAAGATGAATCATCACCTTGAACTCAAACACAACCTGCACTGAACTGTCTTTTAGTGTCACAGCAGTAAAAGTGAAACCTGTAAAGTTCATTTGCTTATTTTTCTGGGCCAAAGCTTTATGTCCTTGCAAACCATTTTCCTGTGCCAAAGTACCACTGATATAATCTGATGTAAAGTTTTGAGGATTTAAATATCTCTTTCTAGCTGGGAATAACCACTGACAGAATGAGCATGAGAAAGCTTGTTTCCTCGAGATTTCCAGCTTATTTTAAGAGATTTAATCATCTGGAGGAGCTTGGGGTGAATCACCTGAACTTTTGAATACCAACTGCAGCCAAGACCTCCCATCCTCCTCTTGTGTGTGCACATCCTCGCTGATAGACCTGGGCTAGCCAAGTGCTTTAACTGATTGGACCAGGCTCAGTTTTGCTGGATTGCCTGCACAAAGGTTGTGAAGGGCTTCTGTGAAGGCTTCCTCATGAAAAGCACTGCAGACATTTCCAGCGGTGTTATTCAAAGCTAAATTACTGCTCAGGAAAGCTGTTTATACCAGCAATGTGAGAGGCAATGAAGTTCTCTCTTCCTACTACAATCTGGGCACTGATGATGGCAGAACAAAAGCCTTCTGGGCTGCTTGAGACCAACGAATCCAACCAAGTAACATGGGAAGACCACCATGAAGAGCCAGCGACTAGTTCAGTTTTCCAGTCTAGCTACAGCTGGTCCCCTCCTCCACAAGGGCTTAGAAAGGATGGGGGTTCACTCAAGCTGTTTTATCAAAGACCTTCAATCTAAACTTGCTGCCTGGGCTTCATATAGCTGCTAGTCTGCCAGGGAAATGTGCTGCTGTTGAGCTGAACCCCACAAAATGGCAGCTGGCTTCCCAGCTTGCTCTCATAACTCTGTACTGATTCAGGAGACAGTCCCCCCCAAGGCTTTGTCTGATTTTAGACAGACAAAAATACAAACTAGCCACAGCTTAGTTCGTCAGAAACACACCCAGCTTTTAGGTGATGTTGTATGATTAATAATATATGTTTTAAAAAAATAAAAATGTTCTCAAGAAGGAAAGGGGAAAGGAAGGAAGAAAGAAAAACATACACGAGTGGGGGAAGGGGGAAAAAGGACAACAATCTGAGACTTTCAATGGGAATGTCCAAAAATAACACAAACAGGATCTCCCTGCCATCTGCTTCGATCCTCTCTGAATGGCTTTCAAAGCAAAAACCCTTGCCAAAACCTGACAAACAAAGCACTGAGCATCAGTTTTAATGGAATACCTATACCGTGTTCCCCCTTCCCCCTTTTTATTTTATGGACACACACCTTCCACACCCCTCCAGTTTGGTTTGATGACTGAATGAGTCGAGTAACAAATGATGCCAAATAAATGATGCTATGCAAAAAAATTTGCTTTGGTTACGAAGCTGAATAAACAAGAAATAATTTTGCAAGTGGTCCCATATGTCTCTGCTTCTCTGCTTACGATGGACACTAACAAGATTTGCCATAACTAATTCATTCTTTCACACCATTACCCTATTCTCTAACTTAAAAAAAAAAAATAAATTCTGCATATCCCATGTACATTTTCTGCAAATTTCACATAGTTGAAACACAAGGGTTTCAATGGCAAAGTCCACCCTTCACAGTGCAGACATTTTCAACTTAGTTTAGGCCTTCCAATGAGGGTTAAATGTGTGTTTTACTTCCAACCTAAAATGAACAGAAGAATGTTTGTCAGTTGTTTTGCTTGATTTTCCATTCTCATTTAAAAAAAGAGATGTCTGACAGGGTTGATGGGAAATGGGGAGGCATAGGAGAGCTGCAGTCTCAACACCAAAGGCAGTGTGTTAGTGCACATGAAATAGAAAATCTTGACTCCAAAGACAATGTGCTAGCACATATAAAACAGAAGCAAAACTCATTAGCTGCAAAACCCGGCAAATCTGCTGTGGTTCCTTTCAGCCTAATTAAGCAGACCAAACTTCTTTTCCCTTTTTTTTTTTCCTCAGTTGGTTAGTTTTTTGTTTGTTTGTTTTTTGTTATTGATTGGGGTTCTTCCAAGATTCTCATCTCTCCTGGCAAACTTAAGAAGCAAACGTAAAACGCTTAAATCCACACTTTGCTGCACTTTGTTCCCTCTGCTATCAGGATATTTTTATGTCCCAGAAGCACACCTTTGCCAGCGTCGATCAACCTTTCTTTTGCTTTTCTTTCTCAAAAAACATCTGAGGCCTAAATTACTTGACCATACAAAGGAGATTTCCCTCCCTCTCTCCCCCACTGCCACCTCCCCCCTCAAACTGGGTCTGCCCCTCCTCCTCCGGCACACAAACGGCCTCACACCAGACGGGATGGAGGGAGGGTTCCCAATTACACCTCTTTATTAACGAGGGGCCACGGTGGGGAAGGCATTGCAGCAGCGTTGGGTACAGGCTGTGGCTGCTTGCTTCTTCCTCTCACCCAAACTGGGGAGCAGAGGTCACGAGTAATCTACTGGGAAGGAGCCCAAGTGCTTGCGCTTCAGCCTACCTGCCAGCCTATGCCATGGTGGGTGGGCATCGCTGCTTTGCCCCCACCAGCGTGTCTGGGAGAGTGTGGCAGTAAAAGCCTACAGGAACCCCTGTTGTTCCTTGCAGCCTGTGGATGGGAAGATCTGGGGTGTGGTGGGAGAATGACCAATCCACCAAGCCGTGGGGTGGGAGCAGGGGTCCTTGCTGCAGTTGGGGCAGTGGATAGTGGGATACCTTCTCCAGTGGCCCTGGGTGAGACAACTCTGTCTGCCTCAATTCTCTGCTTGAAAACCTTAGGAAAGAGCTGAAAATCTGTGTTCTTTTGTAGTATTCAGACGTGACATGGTCTTAAGCTGTCTCTGCCCATGGCAAGGTTTTCCAACCCAAATCATTCTATGATCTATAACAGTTACAGGGCACTGCCTTCAATTTTCTGTAAGTACCATCCATCATCTAAGTCCTTTTTTCCTATCTTTGTGGTAATTCATTTTCTTGTTCTATAAGGAAAGATAAGAGGGTGTTTTTTTATGGTCAAAATAAAAACCCTTTTCTTCTCTCCTATTTCAACCTCAGGCCACCTTTTGCATTCACCTTTCAATGCTGTGGTATCACACCTGATGGTAAACTTTCTGAGCCCCTTGGGCCTCTCATTTATCCATCAGACCCTCTGCAGCACTGCCTGCCTTGCTGTCTCCATCTGGCAGAGCCCAAATCCTCCTTTCTCCTTACCTCACTGTTTAAATTCCCCTCCCACTGGGCTGCTGGCTTTTCCTGGGGAACAAAGCAGAGGCACCGTGAGCAAACACTTCTACCCATCTGTGTCCAACAGCTATGACAAAAACAGCTCCCCTTACTTCTAAAGGTCTCCATAATTTTCCCCCAGACCTCGTAACATGCTTGTCCTTTCTGATTCCCACCCTACTCTCAAAACTATATTTGGTCATTTTTTCCAGTCTTTAGGCTTATTTATTTACATATCTTCATGCTACCTGTGGTTCTTGTTGAGTCTCTCTGGGGTCAACCTGCATCTGTTTTCACACAAGTGGCAAGTCTGTGGGCAGGCAGTCAAGATACAGAGAGAAATGGGGGCTATAAGGGGAGCATAAAGCATTGCTACTTTTTCTAACCAGGGATTAACACATGGTTTTTAAACAAGGGGACTCCCTTCCCAGCTGACAGCAGCAGCTGCAGCTTCTGACTTGCTCGCAGAGTGGCAGGGAATCGAATCAAAGAGAAAAGAAGAAAGAGGACAACCCTTCCTTGGGGAGTAGGAAACACAATACAAGCTATTCTAAAATCCCTGAAAATACTGGCTTGGTTTTAGGTCAGACTCTCCTTCCTCCTTCTGTCCTGTGTGCCCCCACCCCCTCACACGCACCCCACTCAACAAAGGGAAATTGGTATTTTTCAAAATTCTTCTGAAAGCCAACCCGGCAGATGGTTCTTTCCATGCTGGGGAGGAAAAAAAAGAAAAATCTGCCAGGATACACATCACTGAGATGTGACAATGATGGGCATGGTGGCTGGCCTTTGACCCAGGGATTTCATAGGGCTATTAAACCATGTGGCCAAGATGGACTGAGTTGACTTCTATCTCCAGCATGCAGCTGCTGTACCCCACAGGTTCATGCTAAGTATATTAGATTAAGTCAGGCCAGATAGATTGAAAAGAGACAGGGTTTCCATCTCTTACCTTTTCAACACTTTAGGACAATTCTCAACATCAACATCTAAGCAGGTGGTAGTGAAATTCAGTGGCCAAATTAACATTAGTGTAGATAGTAAAAAGCTTATTTAGACAGTAATTTCCAACAGTCCTACTTTACCAAAGTCTTGCATATATATCAGTGATATGAACTCCTGAAAATGCAGAAAGCCAAGGGTAAGTAATTGCCAGCCCTTCTATCACACTCAAATGTCTCAGGTTGAGCATCTGGTTGTCTATCACAAGCTGCCCTCCTTTTCCTTTAAAGCATCCTCCTCCCTCTAGATAACATGAACAGCCAAATTCCCACTCTCTTCAAGAGCACCCCAAGCAGAGCACAGAGCTCAACATCCCAAGCACCCAAGCTGGCTCCAAAGATGTAGCATGGCTTGGTTATGGACCTCAGCTGCTAACCAAAGAACAGGGAGCAGCAAAGGATGTGCTGCCTTCCTGTGGAGCTGTTCTGTGCTTCACAGTTTCCCAAGGAACATGCTGGCAGTTGCTGTCCCCCAGTGACTAATAGCAACTCCTGCCCACCCCCAGAGCCGATAACATCGGGATAGATCAGTCCCTTCTCATCACCATCTCCCCATTTGCTCCTGTGATGGCTGCGTTATAGTTACAGAAGCAAACAGACTTCCCCCCCNCCCCCCCCACTTTGAATTAGGAGTATAATTACAAGTGATGCAATGGAATTAAGACCAGAGAGAGAAAAGGCTGGAGGCAATCTGTCCTGCTGATTACATAAATTATTGAAGACAAGTATCCCATGGAAAGCGAGAGGCTGTCTTTGGGAAGAGAGCTTCACCAGCTATGTGCTGGTGGACACAAGGTCAGAAAATGGACAGGACAAATTAATTATCCCCATCTAACCTGCACACAACATGGGATAGAAAAAGTAGAATACCTTGCCAATCCAACAGCATCAGTTCCCAGTGGAAGATGCAATAAAGAAGTGCCTTCAAGCTCCCTGTTAATACAAATTAAACAGGTGACTAATGTAGGGACTGTCTCCTGCAGCTGAATAGACTTTGGTGTAAGCAGAAATGAGGGCTGATCAAGACCCTGTTAGTGCTGCTGCTCCCCAGTGGAAAAAAATAGCTGCCTGAGGTCTACTTTTCTTAGTCATAAGGTGACCTTTTATCAAATGCCTGCCTGGGAATACAGCAGGTAAAATGGTGAAGCTACTCAGGCTGGCACAATGTTCTACTGAGGAGTAGGGGAGACTACTGATGAAAGTCTATTTAGCAATCCCAAGCTCTACCTCGGAGGTATGAGGAAACAGTTTCCTACACATCCTCCTGGGAAATGTTTGCCAACCACGGTACAGAAGTGCCTTCTCATAGGAGCACCAGCTGGGGAACCAGTGACTCACCCTGCGGTGAGGCGAGGGTGTGATCCTGGTGACACATTGAAGCCCAGTACTCGGCCCTCTCCTTGTCAGAGGCCTCAGCATGGAGAGAGGGGACCATGTCCTCTGGCTCATTTGCTTGTGCCACAACATTCCTTCTGAACGCGAGAGCATTGGGCAAGTCAAAATTACCCACAATACCCTTCAGGGCTGATTCTTACCTTTCAGCCATCATGTGGCGGGAGAGCAACTCACATGAAATTAGGATGCTGCCAAGTACTGAAATTCCTCAATGAACCACCCAAGTTTATAGTGGTAGAGTTTTTGTAACACCTCATGTCAATAAAAAGATACCATCTCTCTCTGCAAACCTGGCCACCCAGGTGAGAGAGAGCCATGAGAACCTGATGAGAAGATAATGAGTCCTCCAGTAGATATTTCTCATTCTATTCTTACCACATTTTAGGATTTACAGGCCAGAAGGAATTATTAAGGGCATCTAGGTCAACTGATTGCCCTAGGCATCAGGGGCAATGCAACTGGGGCATGCTGGCTGCAAAACTCCACCCCCTCATTTCTGCATCCAGCCCTAGCTCTTGCCTGAGATAAGCTTTATTTTTAAGTGAGCAGTGAAGATGAAGAAAGTTAACCATTTCGAGACAAATTGACCTGTTTAAATGACAGCTAGAAGAGGACTGGTTTCCAGAACGGCTCTGCACTCAATGTTTGGAGATCAGGCCAACCCGGTGAGACTCAACTGTGTCATGGTTAAGCAACCACAGCTCAGTGAAAAAGGTCTAAGTGTTAACCTGGCCTGTGACAAGTTCCTTGAGTGAGTCACTTAATCTCATTGCTCTATTTCACATTCTGTGCTAAGAGAACCTCGTTGCTCTATTTCACATTCTGTGCTAAGAGACAAGATGGTTCCACTTCTCTTCCTCTCTACAGAACTTGTGAAATTCTTTCAGGAACACTGGCTGTCCTGATGCCTTCCTTTATACAGGACCTGCCAACAGCAGACATGGATGCATAACAGCAGCATGGGACAGCACCTTAAAACCCCACTTAGTTCTGCAAACACAGCTGTGGTTGATTGCCTATCTTGAATGACCATATCTTCACCTTCAGTAGACCTGTCTTGGCCACAGTCCAAGCCACATCTCAGATATACAGCCCCATTTGCAACCTGTAGTAAGACACCTGGCCCTTCATGCTGTTCCTTTCACTGCTAGCCCACAGCTCCAGGAAAAAAAGAAAATTAATAACAAGATGTTTGGCCTGACACTAGTTTGATCACTCTGGTAAAGTAGAGTTTGCTGTCCATCCTACTTGGAAGCAGTGTCATGCCACTGGTTCATGTACCATGGCTTGAGAATCCCTTTCTTCACAACAACCACCTGCAGCTAAAAGTCCAAATATAATCACGATGTAGAAATAACACTTTATGTCCTGAAATGAAGAAGCCAACAGCCGTTGGCCTAACTCATGTTAGAGGTCATGGCAAGAAATGCAAAATAATGCTTGTATGAAAACACAGCTAACTGGACTAGTCCTTGAGGGCCACATTTCAAATGGAATCATTTTAGGTTCAAGAGCTGAAGAAGTCTCAGCCTTAAAAAACAAAGCAATGCATGTTTATTGTGGATATTTTTGGACCAGCTTCCTAAGGAAACAGGGCTAACATGGTCACACTGTATTTGTATGTATGTGAATGCACACACAAAGTCCTTGCCTGCCTGCACAAGCCTCTTTCCTCAATGCTTTTTGAATATTTTGTCCAGTTTTAATCAAATGTGACGCAAAAGCAAAATTTATTGTGATATAATATTCTAACAAGTTTAGTTCAAATTGTTCTCTGGCCAGAAGAAAGGGAACCCTGAGGGGCTTCTAGAAGAGGCTTGGCTGAAAAGTTCATCACTAGACACCAAAGAAGTCACATAGGAGGAAAGTGGCCAGAAACCAACTTTCACAAATCTCTGTTCTCTTAGAAAAAGCAAAAGAAAAGACAAGTTGAGGGCACCAGGTAAAGCCACGCTTTCCATTCAAATAAATTAAGGTGGATCCATCACCCAGTCCCACTGGCTGCGCAGGAGAATGCGGGCAGCAAGAAGCCCACCTGGGAATGAAGCATGTGAAGAATTAGACCCGACTTGAGGGGGCTAGCTGGGTGTGTTTGGTGTGTGTGTATTTGTGTGAAAAAGGAATTAAAGAGGAAAAGTCTGTAGGTAAATCAGAAGGTATGTGTGGTCAGGCATGCCTAGAAGAGAAGGAAAGGAAACACTGCATGCAAAAGCTGATCCTGGAAGAACATGATCATGTACATGAAGGACTGATACCCCAAAACCTCTGCAAATGAAAACACAACCAGTTTGCAGCCATGGGTGTACATGCCAGCACATCACGTCTCCATCTGTTAGCCTGGAGGCCACAGTGCTTTTGAAACAACACACGTGCACTGACTTTACCAAGAGTTTGTACCCATCTCCTCCTGCAGCTTGGTAACTGGGGCTAAAGACCTCCACCTGGATCCCCAACTTCCTGCACTTGTTCCAGTTGCTTCCTTGCAGCGTTCCCTCAATCTCAACATCAGGTCTGTGGATACTTTGTTGTGGTTTGAAGAGAAAGACACAGCACAAGTAAACAAGGAAATGTCACAGAGGGCATCGAAACTCAGCTGTGGGAGGGAGAAACTGCTGCAAAACAAAACCTGTCCTCAACACAGACAGCCTCCCCAAGCCCCGGTCATATGGCAGCTAATCAAATACACCAAGTCTTCCTTGTTTGGCACTTTGTGTTCAGCAGAAGAGCCTGCTTTCATTTCCCCAGCCCATCCCTTCACTGCCAGATGTTTGCTTCTTTCAGACACACTTGACTAGATGAAAGAAAGAAAAAAGTCACAACTTGGGAGCAGACAGTGAGGGATGGGCATCAGCTGGCTCAGGCAGAGCACTGAGCTGGAAAAGACACTCTGCCTTATTCCTGTCACAAAATATCCAGGATATGATGCAAGACAGACACTTCTCCATCAAGCTTTGGAGGAGAAGGAAGGGTTAAGAGCTGAGATCCAGCCCACCAGCTCTTCATAGAGAGGCTTTGAACCACTTTCAGGTGGGATCAGCCTCCTCCAGACGGCTATGTGGGGGTTCAAGATGACTCAGCTCTCAGTCTGCCTTCAAGGACCTAGATGAACCTAAGTGGTTCCCAGCTCCTAGAAAAACTGGTTTCTTAAGCAAAGAAATTAATTTCTTCACAAAACCAAAAACAAATAAAACCCCCAAACATTCAGTCCTATTCTCTTTTTGTGGTGAACCTAAGATACCTGAGGCGGGAGACCACCAAACTGCAGCTGTTTCATCCGTGCCTTCAACAATGTGGCAGAAAGAAAAGCTAGCCTGAAGGAAACCTGGGAGACTATCAAAGAGCTGAGTTTGTATAGCTTTGCACCCATACACTTGTGTAGAAAGACTGGAAAAATGCCAGGAGCCTCGTGCCTGTTGGACTAGCTCTGCATTGATCTCTCAGCTGCTCAAGAGCCAGTTTCACCTTGGAGGAAGGTAGAAGAACATTCCTCCACTGTGTTGGCACTTCTGGGTCTCTACCACTATGCCATAAGCTGGGAAGAGGCTGAGGTCTACACTGCTGGTGTGAGCTCCAGGTACCTACCACAAGCATCACGTAGAGCCGCCTCAAGGCTTTAGTAAGAAAGAACAGGGACTAAACCAGCACAGAAACTGGTCCAGACTGAAGGGACTGTGGATGTTCCATCCATTGGGAGGGAGGAGGGGAAGAAAAAGAAGCTGGAAATCAAACCCTGCCACTTCAAGCAGGTATACGACTAACACACAAGTGCCTTATTTTCCTCACTAAGCCACAGGGAGCAAGCACTTATTTCAACCCCCTGAGCCATGTTTGGGATCACAACAGGAAGAGCTGACTCAGATGACATCTTGCACAGGGATGCCCTTAGCTAAGAGGGATAAGCATGCACGATGAGCAATTGGATGATCATGCACACAAACCACCAGGGAGATGAGTCCAGAACAGGCGTAATCCAGCAAGAGCTGCAGATACACACAAGAACCTGGAGGGAAAGTGCAATGTGCAGTCATCAATAAAAAGAAGGGGGAAGAAGAGGAGGGGGAGTGGTTGTGATCTTCTGGGGAAAAAGGAGGCATGCAATGATGCCTTTTTGCTGGTCCTAAAATCATGAGTCAGACACAGGTGATAAAACGGGGTTACGTTTACATGGATCCTTAGGTGCACAATTCGCCAGGTGGAAAATGCTGAAGATGCACCCATAATGTAATGTGTGTACAATTTTTTTATATGTTTAGCAAATAAGCATATCTGACAAAAATCCCCACTTAGAGACATAAGTGGTGAGGTAATTCCTCCCTGGTTCAACCCTCTTTGAATTCCCCCTCTTTTAGATAGGAACTAAACTTTGTTTATGAAAATGTGTCTTGGACAGCTAGTTTCAACCTTGGCTTCCTCAAGAATCTATTCTTGGACTTCCAGCTTGGAGTCGCTGGGGAATTTATTTTGTCTTTCTGTCTAATAAAGTAGGTAAAATGCTAGCTACAACTACTATGCTATGCTACAGATCTGCAAATATATATGTAAAGAATACAGAAAATATATAAAAGAAAAAAAGGCAAAAATCAATTTGGCATCAGCAATGGCAAGAACAATGAATGAGAGAGTCCTCAAGGAAAGGTGAACCACCGGAGAAAGTTGTATATGTGGAGCAGTGAAAAGGAAGACTGTGAATTGAATTTCAAGGGGGAAAGTGTTAGAACTGCTTCCTGCAGAGAAATGGCAAACACCCACAGAAACTCAAAGAGAATAAAAAAGAAACATTGCAAGAAAATCCAGAGATAGAGTTTTCTCTGATTACAGAAGGAAGCTTTACTTCCAATTCACTTGCTGCTGTGCTTATCTCTCAGCAATAAAATGCATTCACCCACCGTAAGCTCTGAAAAAACCCTAGTACAGTAATAATTACAAAACCATGAGCTTACATCCTCTGAAGAAGGATATTATGCATATGATGAAAGCTCCAAAGAACCTTTGTAAGTGTATGCTTAAAGAAAGATGGGGTGGAAAATGAAGTATTTATAGACATAACAGAATGGGAAAAAAAAAAACCAAAACAACAAATAAACCAGAGAAATGCAAGGAAGGGACAAAAAAAGGAAATAAAACAAAACCAGAGAAATAACTGTTCATCTGGGACATTTTAAATGCAACATGGCAGTCAGGGAATAGGTTACTGATAGGTTACTTCATTGCATTTGGTGCCAGACTTTCAACGTTCTTCCAGACTGATAGCATATTTCCTTATCTGAAGAAAAAAAAGCACTTTTAGTGTAGCTGAGGTGGTTGACTCAAGCAACCCTACTGCAGGTGAGAGAGCAGCAGCTGCAGGGCTTGCCAGCATGGCAGCAGGACATCCTCTGGGCTCCTGGCTTTTTTCTTCCCTCCCTCTCCAATCGGACTAAATGAAATGGAGCTATTTGTGGGTTTAGAAGTGGCAACAGTTCACCCCGCTCCATCCCTGGGTGCCAAAAGGTTCAAACAAGAGAAAACTCTTACAGAATATTTGTGCACTTTCCAGTTGCCACACAAGCAGACAGAGAAACAGCTCAAGCTATGATTCAGCTTCTGAGCAACCCCGGGAAAAGGGTTAGGAAACTACCCTTACCCTTTTTTTCAAGTAGGGGAAGCCGATGTGAAACTTGGCAGGGTCTGGACTTAAAAGAAACCCCAAAAGTTGTTGGGTTGCAGCCAAGCATGCAAGCCAGCAGAGCAGAGGTTCCCAATGCTGGTACTGTCTCATCCCTTGCGCCTCCCTCCCCACTCCAGGGCATCAGTAACTGCACCCAGCAAGATCCTCTCCTGAATTCCCTCTCCTCCCATTCAGGCTTGCGTAACATCCCTGGAGCGATTGCTCACATGGAAAAGCAACATGAAGAAAGTATTTAATGTATGTTTATGTCTTTTAATATAATGTAGCAGCTGGAATCAAAGGCAAAAACCCCAGGCCTCAGCACGTGAGCATCATGGCTCTCCACAGAGTCCCCTTCTAATCACCGCTGCTCTCTGGACCACAGCTTTAGAAATCAAGCACTAACCCCTATTGCCTAATTAGCAGAGCAGTGTAAAGCTTAGGAACAGGCATATCTTCTTCCTCCCTAAGTGGCCACTGAATAAATGCTATATCCCCAGTTCACAGTCCCTTTTTACATTGCTAGCATTACCAGTCCTTTGTGTACCCACATGCTGTTACTTAAATTGCTTCCATGTTTTCATTACTTGCTCTCTGTGCTGTGTGTATTGAAACTCCTGCAAGAATGCTGAAGTGGTATTCCAAAGCACTGGGGACTGCTGGAGATGTAGCTGGAAATATTATGCAACAAGCTAAGGGGATTTTTCAAGTCCTGATAGAGTTTGCACTTCCTCAGAGGAAAAATAAATTTGGGTGCTACTCCATGAGGTGCAGGAGAACTACTCCCACCCATCAGAGGCATAAGAATGGTGCTTACAGCTCAGTCTGTGTGTATTCTCTGCATCCACGAGCAAGGTGGTAAACCCAAATAATGCTCCCATGTGCAAGGGAAATGTGTACATTGGGCCAAACTCTCCTAGCAAAAATCCATAAAGGACAGTGGACTGATGCCAGCTGAAGGTCTGTCCCACTCTATAAATGTGTTGTTCCCTCCTTCTGCTGCCAGGAGCTGCTCTTCTGGAGCTTGTGCTGATTGAAGGAACAGGCAACCAAAGCAGCCTAATGCTGAAACTTCAAAAACGCCAAAACCATTGAAATGTGACAAATCACTTTTTTTTCCCCCACAACCTCTAGTGCAGCTCCCAATGGTTCTGTTAGTACACACGAGGTTGCTGCATGCTTCTGTCTCCCAGGGAGAAACACAGGTGGACCAGAGAGCTACATCTCCACGCGAGTTTCAATTTGTTCTTTCCTCATAGTTATCTTCTCTCCAAAATTTCTGTACCTGCCACAAGATAGACATTGACCATAGAGGAAATCACTCTGCCAGTGCTGAAACTTTTCTCTCATGGCTTCCAACCTCCCTATTGTGGTGCCCTTGATCACCCCTTGATGCGAGGTGTTCACAGCCTCATCCTGGAACCCCACAAGCTGAGGGGCAGGTGTGTGTGACCGCAGGGATGCAAGTTATTCCACATCCTGGTGATGCAGGCTGTAGGTCTCCAGGTATCACACCCCTTGAGATCACAGCACTGGGGTCTTCCAGACCCCTACTGGGGACATCTCTGCCGCAGCTGCGGCTCAGCAGCTGCTGCGCGGCAGCCGTTGGGTGTTATGCTAATGGTGCACCGGGGCAGCAGCCCTCTCCCCATCTGCTCAGAGCATCCACCTGCTGGGTGGTGAGGATTTTTTGTTTGTTCTAATGGCCAGATTAGGTCAGTGTTGACCCAAAACACTCCCAGCCTGAGCACAGGGTGTGTGTGAATACAGCTCCAGTCAGCTCGGACCTCACAGCACAGGTGCAAGCTGGATGCAGCCACGTCTGAGATGTGATCTGTTTCTTTCAAACTATGTATCTGCCTACAATTAAAGTCATCACCCTGAGCATAACCATGGTACAAGGTGCTTTTTAAGCTATTGTTCACACTGGGATTGTTTGGGTTTTGTTCGGGGTTTTTTTGAATATAACTTCCTTATACTTTATTTATTCAACCTTTTTGGATGACCACACAGAAAAGAACACACCTTCCATGTCCATCTGACTGGGCGATAAATAGAAATGAATGCTCTGATTTCTATGAAGTCATGTTATCCACAGTCCATGCATGGCAGGCAGTGGTTTGCAGTCCTTTTTTTCTCTCTACATGGCCATGGAAGGATTGCTTGTGACACCTTTGCTGTCACTGAACATAGTATCATAAAACTGCTATTTCCCTTGAGACTTCTACAAGAATTCAGGGAGGACAGAAAAGTGGAAATTAGACATTGCTTGGTGCTAAGAAAGCAGCCCATCCTTTTCAATAGGTGGGAAAATCTCCTGTAAAAGTGTTATAGGACCAAACCTCTGCTGTGTTAAAAAGAGTTACTTCTTTCATGCCCATAAACTACGTCATTTAAAAGATTATGAGAAAAAGAAAATCCCTTTGATTTGTTTGTTTTGGTTTTTTTTGTAATTTGTTTTCAAGTTCAGCTTGTAAGAAAAGTACTCTAAAGAGTGAGTGATGTCAATCTCCCTGTGCTCTGCTTTGAGTCTGTAGGAAACGTCAGGGGTTCAAAAAGTGATTTTAAGTTATGAAAATTTTGGTCTAAGTCAGTCGGCCGAGGAGGGTTTCTCTAGGAAGAGGTGGTGGCAATTACCCTCCTCAAGGCTTCATGTAACCCTTTGAGCACCCATCACATGTATAAGGTATGGGAGAAGAGGGATCAAAGCTGCATGAACAGGAAAACCTAATCAGTGGCTGCTTAAATCCCAGATGAATTCATCCAGGTTTTGAAGACACTCACGTGTACTTTATTCAATCTGTGTTTCCGTCTGAATGCATCATGAAACCCACGTGTTACTAAGGAGGCAGAGATGAAGTATTTCTACTGTGACATGACCAAAACTACTAGGCTAATCCCTAGGATAGAAAATACCACTAACGCAAAAATTTGGGTTCCCACCAGCGCTGCTTAATACACTCAAACTAAATTTGGTGTATGTACTAAGTGTAGGCAACACTACAGAAAAATCAAGCCAACAGCAAGTCAAAAGGGTACTCCCAAAAACAGCTCATATGAAGAAAGGATTTCCTTTCTTTTCACATACTTGAATAAGTTAAAAAATAAAAAAAGTTCCATTTTTACCCAGACTTAAAGTACCAAAAATTTCTCTGCAGAAGGATATTTCAAGAAAATGGTGTGCATCTGGAAGAAAATGAGACTTATAATGGAAGTATTTTCTGTAGCATAACTGTAGTGCTACTCACACAATGCTGTAATCAAGAATAATGGAGCCCATCACCCAGAATACAGGAATGAATTCAATTGTTCACCATGCACATACCTCTATTTTAAAAATGCAGCTGAATGCTTTAACTGTCAAAAGGCTTGAGCATTAGTACTCAGGCACAAAGCAGTTTAGAAGTGAGCTCCTTCATTTCTCACTCATGTAATCATTAATCTCAAAACTCAATTACATATAAAAATAGAAGAGGCCTGGTTGAACTTTTGATCTCTTCTGAATTGGTTCATCTGCAGGATAGTTCAAGATCATTCCCAATGCATATGTGGCAGTGCAGGATGATACTTGCCCTATGCTCCTCCAAGGCCAAATCTTGCAAAGGTTATGCCTTGGACACAAATTGTTTGAGAAGATTTGTTCCTCCCCTCTCCCTCTGCATCTGGGAGAGCCTGGAAATATGTGAAAGAATAGGACCTACCTTCTTTTTGGAGTGTGATCTGTCCTCCTCTTTAGCTGTTTTGCTATTTTTCCCAGTTCTGGAAAGCTTTTGCTCCCCAGACTGCTTGATGGTGATTTTGATCTCAGGAGGGCAAATATAGTTCTCCAAGTTCTTTGGGGGTTTCTTCGCTCTCTTGGTGGTCTGGATCTTTAGTTTTAAACTCCCCTCTGTGAAGTTAGCCTCCTTGATAGAAAACTCCTGCTCCTCCAGGCCATCTCCTGCCACCCATTTCTCGCTGTCTGCATTGGAAGTGGAATCCACATCTCTTCCGGAACCCAGCTCATCCTCTTCCTCAGGCTCCAGCCTTTCACTGCTCACCGCGATCCCTTTCCCCGTGCCTGATGAAGGCAGCATTGTCTCCCCTGCACAGCCCGAGACAGGCGAAGGCTTCACGGAGGTGATGGCAGCTGGTAGAAAGTCTGCCTCACCCCCCCTTTGCCGGGAGCTGCTCAAAGTCTCTCTGGGCTCCATAGCAATACCACAATGCCCTGGAGTTTGGTCGTAGGAAAGGGGAGTATGGGAGGGGATGAGGGAGGCTAGGGCAGATATGATCCCAGGGAGAAAATGGCAACTGTCCACCAAATTCAATGTCCTGGTCACCCAGAGGCTGCAAGATGCTCAGAAGAGACCAAATGTGCCACTGTCGAAAGAAAGGAGGGAAAAAAGAGGAAATTAGCATGTACACACACACACACACACACACACACACACACACACACACACACACACATCAAATGAGTGTGGAGATGACTGAAACAGCATGGGGCATACTTAGGCTTCCCCTGCAGCATCTCCAGGGCTTTCCTTGAAGTTAAATGGGAACCAAGGCTCACCAGTGTTTCTGAGGGCTGAATCTGACATCATAAAGCAAGAAAAAATAGCCATGTGTATTGTTAAATTGCTGACAATAAATATATATTAAAAAAAAATTCCAAATTATTGTCTAAATGCAAACGTCTTCAACTCAACTTATGCAATGAATGAGGGGACAGCCAGCTCACCACACCCATGAACCTCCTCATTACCTTGATGTGCTCACTGTCACAGGATTTTCAGAGGGAAAAAAAGTAAAGTCAGACACTTGCATTGGGTTAAACAGTAACCCAGTGATCAGAGCACAGAAAACATGGTGCTGCCCTCTGAATCAGCAGCAGAGTTTCAAATTCTCTATTTCCTCACTTTCCAGGTATGAGAGAGACACGCCCTTGACTGCCAGCTATTCTGAGGGAAATCCTACTTTGGAGGAATAATTCATTACAGACCAACTGCAGCCCAAGATGCTCTGTAGGGTCCTGGAACTGCAGGAGGATCCACCTGGGCTTCTTTCAGGCCATGTCAGTGTCCCAAGTATTGAGGTGCATTGAGGAAATCTAAACTCAAGGTTTTCCAGAGTTCCTCATGTCCCTGGGTACCACTGCTCTGTGGCAAGGACTTGGGCTGGATGATGCACCGACTGAGCTCTCAACCTTGCAAATTTTATCTTTCTTTAGAACATCAGAGACGGAACCCTTAGACGTAGAAGCACTCATATTTGATACCAAGTCTCAGCTAAAGTTAAAGGGAGGGGCTGTGAATGTTCACTTGAGGCAAATGTTGTATCACCCAAGGACATCTTGTTGAAAATAATACTTGTAGGATGTTTTAAAAGGTATTGAGGTGTTTTCATGCACTCTCCCTAAAATTCCCCTGTTGCCACCCCCCACACACATCCCAGCCAATTTAGGCCACAAAATTAGCAGAAGAGTCCACAAAAACATAAGCCTACAAAGTTAGCAGAGAGAAATAAATATATTTTCTGCTACTTTAGGAGAAACA
Source organism: Orthonyx spaldingii (assembly GCA_013397795.1). Lineage (NCBI taxonomy): Eukaryota > Metazoa > Chordata > Aves > Passeriformes > Orthonychidae > Orthonyx > Orthonyx spaldingii. Next base: position 402,486 of record VZTJ01005972.1, read on the forward strand.
ACTCCCCAGTGGAACAGAGGAGTAACACTTCTGGCGAATGGAGAAGGAAACAGGAAGGCACTGCCAAGAGTAGGGGCTAGGGGTGCAGACTGACTCTTTCAGGAGTAGCTCCGTGGTAGATTAGCTCAGCTACACTTGACCAGCTGCAATCAAGATCTGAGCACAGCCAGGGATTTCCCAGGTCATTCTTGGCAGCAATATAACATAAAGAAAAAAAAAAATTATCTTGCTACCTATCACCAAATCAGAATAACAGTGCCAGTATACACCTCTCTGAAGCACAGCTCACCTAGAAGAAACACATGTCCTTGTACCACTGACTTCTTTTCACTTTTTAAAGGTACCTTTCAGGAGCTTGAAATTCAACAAGAAGTAGTAACAAGTGCTTTTTATTAGTTATAGATCCACATTTGCACTGAAGTGTAGCCATGTGTCACTTGTGTGACCTGGGCATATATGCCTACTAGTGGAAAGTCCTAAGCATTCTAGAGCTCCATGAAATTACTAGGGGGCCTCCACCCATGTTCCAGCAGACAGAAATAAAGTTCCCATAAATAGCACAAGCTGACAACCCAAGCAGAAAGGAAAAAAAAAAAGAGAGAGAGAACTTGGAGCCTGAATTGCCATCTGGCCTTAGGGATGGTTCTGTAGCTCGTAGGAGATAGAAATACACCATAAAAACATATATACTCAAGTTGCATGGCTCCTGGCAATAGTGGAGAGACTAATTTCCCAGAGCTGGTGCTGCTGGTCTCATTCGAGATGATCTTGAGGAGCTAACAGACCCGTGGTCTCCTGCATGCCTGCCTGGACTCACCCTGTGGTCAGCAAGTCTCTCCATTTCATCCCAGGAAACAAGAATCACACTTACCTCCTTCAAACCCATTGTAGGGTGGGTTAGCTAATGCCCTTGCATAGTTTTGAACCCAAACCATGTGGTAGTTTCTAATTACTAACACAATTAGTACATGAAAGCCATACAGTTGCAAGGAGCTGCTCCACCTAATTGACTGACTTTGTACCTTGCCTCTCCTTGTGCCTGTGGAGGTGGTGGGAGTCAGAGACACCTTCCTCTTCCAACTGGCCCAATCAAGAAAAAGAGAAAAAAAAAAAAAGGGGGGGGGGGGGGGGAAAGCCCTCTTATTTATCTGCCGTTTTGCATTGTTAATCTATGTGGAGAGGGACACAATGTACACACTCTCCTGGGCTGCAACACAAACACAAGGTGGTAAAAGCTTGGTGGTGCAGCATTCCAGGGAGTTACCGCTCTGGTATGCACGCATGTACAATGGGCACTCTGTGCCGGCCTCCGCCCACAGGCTTTTAACCTCTCTCGCTGCTGGCTGCAAAGAGCAGGCTCTGGAGCAACTCAGCAGGAGGAGCCCACAGCCACCAAGGGTGCAAGGAAGGGGCCACTGCCATAATGAACCAACCCTCCTGGGGCCCTCACTTGAATGGGAACTTAAATGCAGCTCATGGCTCCAGGACAGGAACAGTCGTTCAGGTTTTGAGCCACTGGGTAATATTTTATGGAGGGTGAATAAAAAGCCAGGTTTCTACTCTAAAGTCTGGTTGTGGGTCTTGGACCCAAACACTGGGTCATAATGTCCAAACACTCATCCCTGCTTGGCCATGTGCCTCCAGGTCAGCATAAACAAGCAACAGCTAAATAAAGTCATTGCATTACACCCATATCAGATGAATTCATGCCAAATCCGCCTTAAAACCCAACTTAAAAATATTGGCCTCCTGTTCTGCCAAGAGTCTGCCGATGATATCACCAGACCCACAGGTAGCAACAAATAGCCCTGCACTCAAATGCTGCACCCAGTATTAACTGGGTCATTGTTTTAGATATCTCCTTACTCTCCTTCGGGGTTAATAGTTAAATGACTTGAGTGCAGGGACATCATACTTGTCTTTCTAGTTTGGGCAGGCTACCTGTGCTTTGACTAATTTAAAACCTTACTTCAAGCCTCAGAACATGTCACCTCTACAGGAAACCTCCCCTCTCCAGAGTACCTGCAAGCAGAATCACAGAATCATGGCATGGTTTTTGTCAGAAGGGATACTAAAGCTCATCCAGTTCCACCCCCTGCCATGGACAGGGACACTTTCTACTACCCCAGGTTGTTCCAAGCCCCTTTCAACCTGGCCTTGGACACTTCCAGGGATGGGACAGCCACAGCTTCTCTAGACAACCTGTGCCAGGGCCTCACCAACCTCACAGGAAAGAATTTCTTGCCAATATCCAATTTAAACCAACTTTCTTTTGGTTTAAAGCCATTCTTCTTTGTCTTGTTGGTGGAAGAGCTCTGTTTCTATTTTAAATACCCAGGACATGAGGTCTGTCTAAACTTATAAGAGCTGACCTAAGCTGCCCTTCCAGGCCTCCAATGCTCACCAGCCTCAAGTCCTGTTCAATAAGCAGCTACAGAGGCAGTTTACCATCCAAATTAAGCTCACAGAGGAAAGTGTTACTACTAGCAGGCTTCCTGCAGTCAAGTTAAATTTGAGAAGGATAATTCACAGGTGAATGACAATAAATTTCACAGAAGTTGGCATTAGCTCTTAATTAAGGAGAGATTCACGCTTCCTTTGATAAGTACTGAGAAATAATCAAATGCTTGCTTGCTCAGCCTTGTTACCAGTGCTCCTGTATCTTACCAGCTCCTCTGGGCACCTCAAACACTCTTCTGGAGGCAAAGACTTTTAAGTAGAAGACCTCCCTTTGGGTCATACTGGATGTCTCCTATTAGGAGTTCTGAATACCCTCCCTTCTCCTGCCTCAGGCAATCGGTGCTTGTAAGTGTTCAGATGCCAGGGCTATAAAGTGATTAAAATGAAAATTTGCCAAGGACAAAAACAGAGGTGAGAGCCAATAGGAGGGAGGAGAAATCCACCTGTTTGGGATTCCTTGTGAAATGAAAGTGGACATAATACTTGGCATGGCTTTTGCCTTAAGCTTGGACTTGATGATCTTGGAGGTCTTTTCCAACCTTAAGTGTGAGAGCAACTACATTAGTAGCAAGCAAACACTGTTTTGACACATGCGAGCAAGGCAGGTTCAGCTGCCCAGTGTTTCTGCTGTTCCTCTGAACTCCTTAAGCACTAGGAACACCAGCAGGGAGTTGGGAGCAATATTAAGAGGGGCTGCCCAAAGCCCTTCTACACTACTACTACTATAACTGCTGAGATTGCTTTAATTTCATTCATAGAAACCAAAATGAATGGGTGAAAAAAAAAAGAAGTCTGTTGAACAGGTTCAAGTGAGGGGAAATTAAGGCACAAGTCTGAGGCTCATAGGGGATGCAAAGTGGAGATTGCATCTTTTCAAACTCTGTGTCTATCAGGTTGCCTTTAGATCTTCCATTCTCCCATGGGACATTGCGTTAAATCCCTAATCTCTGCAAAATATCAGGAATCCTGGAGCCCACTTTACACTCTATCCTTCTAAAACCACTCACCACAAAGCACTGGAGACCATACAGCAGTGTTTAATGATGAGATACCACCTTTCACTCCAGACAGGTTACTTCCATGGTCATATATGGCACTGTGGAAATGCAGCTGCCTCTGGGCCAGAAGCCAGTGGACAACCCACATTACAGCCATGGGCAAATTTTGATCCCAAACCTGCTTTTATGAGCAGTGTCTATGAAACTTCAGAATTCGTCACGGGTCTTAAAAACCCAACATCCTGGCATGTGACAAGCTGCACTGAACCCAGTTAACCCATACTGGAGCATAAAAATGCCCCAGCCTATTTCTTCATTATTGTTCTGCAAAAATAAATTGGAATTTCATGTTTGGTTGTGGTCTCTGTCCACGTACTGCCAGATGACATTGATGCTGATCAGGAACAGCCATCTGATCACACTTCTGTGGAATGGACAAGCACACAATATGAGGCTTAAAATTTTCTTTGTGATGACTTAAAGGCAGTTTCAGAGGATGAGAAAACTCATAAGCCGTAAAGCCAGTGTGGTGCAGACAAGTGACATAACATTATACAATACAAAGTCTTCTGGGATAAAATTAAATCACTGCTTTTTTTTTTTTT
>VZTJ01005972.1:406621-417042 GCA_013397795.1 Orthonyx spaldingii
ATATATCCGTTCTTTTTTTTTTTTTTTTTTTTTTTTTTGAGCAAATTTGAACCAGTATGAGTTTATACTGGATCAATATCATATACCAGTAGTGTATTTAATCCACTGCTCAGAGCCCTAGAGCTAGATTTATGGCAGCTTTGGACCATAGCCTCACGTACTTCCTGAGCCCATGATCCTCTGAAAGAACAACCCAGCCTTGACAGGGAGCTCAAATAATGACTGTGGCAATTATTTTCTGTCCACATTATGGATCACACAGGAAACACCCTCTGCCTGTCACCTGCCTTGTGTCCATCTAAGGTATGTAATTCATTAATAGGCTGAGTTAGATGAAGAAATGTGATTCCTTTTCACATGGTCCCCCTACCTCCAACTCTGCTTTTGTTTCAATCCTTCCAACTCTGCCTCTGATTTTGTGTGGGTTATGTGAGGTCTTTCTACAAAGGAACAGGATGCCAGCCATCCCAGATGTGGGTTATCCACATGGAAACAAGGAGCAAGAGTTAATGGCAGTTGCCAGAAATATAATCTTCACTTGTTTCCATTAGACTGTGCTGAGTCCAAGGGCTGCCATCCCTCTGCACCTCCTGAGCAGCACTGACTGATAGCTCTGCCTCAGTGTGCCCATGTCTGGCAAAGGGAGACAGGAAAAGTCATACTGGAGGGGAAAAAACATGGCAAACCAAATATCTGTCACAGCCAGATGAAGCTGCAAGCATCCTCCCCAAGACAAAGAGGCAGAAATAGATCAAAATCCAAGCACATCTGTAATTACAGAGGGATGTAAGTGTGCACATTACACACACACACGTATCTGTCTTCTCAACATAGACACATTTAGAGTAGATTATGGAATCATATCTGACTCCATAATTAGGTTTGAGATTTCATAATTAGATCAGATAGTCACCTTTCTGTGTAAGTAACTAACTATCATACAGGGCTTGCAGGAGGGCCAACTGAATGATTAAACATCTGACACGGCAATAAATCACAAGGACAATAAAAGCAATACTGCCCAAGGTGCAGCTGTGGCAACTGCCAGCATGGAAAAGCACCCATCTGCAGGAGCAGAAGAGGTGTCCACCATGCTGCCCAAGGACTTTTACAAGCTCCTGTCTGAGAACTCTTTCAAGGTTTTGTAAATCTACTCACTCATAACCTAAAGCTATATCAGAGTGTTGGGAAAGGGAGTACAGTCATCAGACCTGTGAACCCTCCTCAGAGAGGCTTCTACTCTCTAAAATGATCAGACTCTTGCCACTTGTTCCCTCTGAGGCAGACAACAAAAATTTCGTTTGTGTTGGAAGGGAGGACCTTAATAAATATCTTGTTCCAATCCCCTGCAATGAGCAGGGACACCTTCCATTAGGCCAGGTTGCTCCAAGACCCATCCAACCTGGCCTGGAACACTTCCAGGCATTCACAACTTCTCTAGAAAATCAAGGTGTAGCATTTGATCCTAATTACATCAAGAGTTGGCATCTTGTTTATGCCCATTTTCCTTGTGAAGATCAGGTCTCTAGGACACTGAAAAGCAGAAAGAGATGCCAACTGTGCCTCAGGTCATTATAATACAAAAAGCCAAGCTGGTAGATTTGCCTAAGTCGGGTCAACACCGGGTTGCTGAGCTCCCAGACCAAGCATCATCACTCTCAGTGTGATGTACAATCAAAGATGGTTCCTGGGATGACCCAAGAGACCACCCTGAGCATTCTGCTGGATACAGCAGTGTGTGCTACTGCAAGGATAAAACTTATTCCATTACCAACAGCCATAAAACTCTTTGGGGGGAGGTGTCAATGTGCACAGAAGGGGACTTAAATACTTAACTCTATTCCAGCCAGCACACCATGGTGTGATTTTTGCCAAGCACACCATCCTGGAGGTAACAGCAGCTACTCCGGGCTACAAATGGAAAGTTTTATGGGTATTTAGGGAAAGGTTATTGGCACAGAGATCAGCCACAGAAAGCAAAACCCTGTACAATTCCATCATCTGTGTTACCAAACTTTCCTAGATTGACTCTGCTCTTGGAGAGCTGCCATCATACACAGTAGCCTCCTTCTAACACCATCATGGCAGGGCAATAATCTCTTCTTCTCCCTCTTATCAAATATTTCCCTCTGCAACATGAAATATGTGGAAAATTATTTCTCTATATAAAACATTAATGAGAGTTTTGTTTTTATTTACTGCTGCTGCCACAGGACTCCTTTTTTCACCTTACTTTTTTCTCCTTCTCTGTTACTTCATTTTTGCTTGCACATGTGCCAAATAGACCAGCTTCCTGTTCCTTTGGGAAAAACAAAGAAATACGTAAAACCTAACAACACATCTGATAGGGAATGCACCATGTCTTGGCTCAGCATCCATTCCTCAGAGCCATAAGTAATGGCACAAGGAGGACCTAAAAGGCTTCAGTCCAGGGTCTATTCTGTGCCCAGTCTGGAGTCTGTACAAAAAACACATCCCATGTCATTCCATTCTGCATGCTTCAAATGATGCTGGGAGTAAGAAAGGTTATATTTTGTCCATCCAAGACTGTACTGTGTGATTTCATGCTGAGTAAGCCTTGGTGTTTTTCTTGGTGCTGAATGATACACCAAGCAGCCCCAGTGTCAAGGGGGAATGTGGGAAAACAGGGTGTCTAAAGGGCATACAAGAAGAATAGCGATAATTTGGGATATTTAGAGGAAGGCACTGAGGCTGTTTTGTCCTGCAGAGTATATCAGTCTTTTGGGAAAGAGAGTGTCAGGGCCAGCAATACAAGAAATTCCCTTAAATCCTCATGGACAGAAGAAGAAAAATCAGGAGGCAAAAGCAGCACAGGACACAAGTAGATGCAGTTGGATGCACACGGGACAAAGAGCAGCCCCCAATGTTGAGACGGTGATATCAAGAGACATAAAAACATGAGTTGGGGGCATGTTGGTGGGAACACCTGAGGCTAGGAATAAAGGCAAGATAACTGACAGCTGCTGTGGGCAAAGGGAAGGAGCACCTTTGCCTCTAATGAGGCTGAAGAGGAAGTGGTTGCAGAAGTGCTGGATGAAGTTGAGTCAGGAGGAGATAAAAGCCTGCTGAGTATCCACACTCCTGAAAGGTCTCTCCAGCTCAATTACTTCACTGTGCTTTTTGCACACATCAGGCTACCTCCAAGGCAGCAGAGAGAGTCAGGAGCCCCAGATTCACCACTCAAATCCCTTTTGAAGCAGGACCAGGACTTTGGATTATTACTTCCTTAGAATCACAGAATCATTAAAGTTGGAAAAGCTGTCTAAGATCATGGATTCCAACCATTCCCCCAGCACTGCTAAGGCCACCCCATGTCCCCAAGAGCCACATCCACACATTGTTTTGAACACTTCAAGCATGGTGATTCTAACATTTCCCTGGGCAGCCTGTTCCAATGTCTGACCAACCCTCCAGGAAACAATTTATTCCTGTTATCTAATCTGAACCTCCCCTGAAGCAAGTTGAGGCTATTTCCTCGCATTCTGTCACTTGTAATATTTTTAACGCCGCTGACTCCATGAGGATGTTAAAGGTTGGGATGGGATCAACATCTGGGGGAATCCAAGGTCAAGTCATCATGGGTGCCACCTCTCTTCATCAATTACCTATGGATCGCAGTCTCTTAATCTGGAACCTTCATTTAGCTCCCAACCAAGCTAAGTTTGGTCTGCGGGCTCTGATGGATCAAAAGAACCCTGAACTGTGCTGTGTCTGTACTGCTGCTCCCCAGCTGAAGATGGCTGTGGATTTGAATAAGTTCTCAGTTCCTACCAAGCACCATGCTGCAGCTTACTGTTATTTTAATTGTTGCTCACACTACTTTTTTTTTCAAAGGTTTTTCTTAAGGGCCTTGGGAGGTCTATTTGCTGAACTAAGGGTGAATAAAATGTTCTGTCCTGAAAGTCACACCTAGAAGACAGCATGTTTTAAGAGCAGATGTCTTTTCAATGCTGGTGATAGATGCAGAGGAGCAGGACTTATGCTCCTGTGAATACCTCCTATGACACAGAGCTCGAATCTAATGTAACCAACACCTATTAAAAATGTCATTTATGACTTTTATCTAATGGGATTGTGACAGTGCCCTTCTCTTTAAGACAATAGAGTAAAAGAATACCAATGACTTCAGGATGTCTACACTCTAATCTGTCATGACATCAGAAACCATGCCCTCCAATTTTTGTCTCACTGAAACACCAAAAGAAGAGAGAGGCCATCAAGAAGCCCCATACCCATAGGATAGAGACTGCTGTCCTGTTTCCTCTTTCTGGTCTCACTTTTTCTGAATAAGTTGAAAACAAAACTGGTAGCTGGAGACACTTACTCAACTTCTCAGGAAGAATATTGTCATAAAGCAGAGAGAAAGCATGACATTCTTCAGCCCATTAGGTAAAGATTTATGAAAATGACAAGGGTGTGAATGTATGGGTTAATATTTTAAACTGGTTTGCAACCTTAAGAACAATGGACATGTATAGTAACACTTTGCCCAGAATGCATGCTACAACGCTTTACATGTGTACAATCCTGTTTGAATACTTACTGAACTCCCCCAGTTAAGCTTTGTGTCTCTGATCCCTTCTGAAAAAGAACTGAGGAATTCAGCAGAGAATTATTCCCCTTGCAGAAGTCTATTGAATCCCTACTATAGAGCTCCATAGGAAGGCTTTAAAGAGAAAAAAAAAAAAAAAGAAAAAAAAAGGAAAAAAACCTACAGGAAGGATTTCCTTGTCTAGCAAACTAATAGGATTTCACAGGAGTTTCAGTGGGAACCCCACTGCATTCTCCAAAGCCAAGTGTTTAGCAAGTCTCGAGGAGAGGTAGACATGGATCACAGCATCACTCCAGAATACTCTGGGTCTGGATACACAGGGGGAAGTTAGGCCGGTGTCCAAGTCTTAGAAATCACATCAGTAGGACATTCAGGATTTGTGGATTCATATGGAGGGAAGACGTGCCTGTAACGCCTTGCAGCTTGACCTCTGGTTTGAGTATCATCATTTTCTCCCTTCAGTCTTAAAACTGGCTACTCCATCTGCTAAAATGCCAGGACAGAAAGAGAGTGATTCATCGTATACATATATATCTCAGTTCTAAAGGTTAAGGCTAACAAAAATTTCAAAGTGACTTAAAACCTCAGGCTTCCGATCTTTAACCCATCTCTAATTTTGAGGTATTTGAGTGAGTCCTGGGTTACCCCATGCCTGCCTACCAGGCACATTCTTCTGAGAAGTTTTCCCAAGCACTGTTACAAGTTATACCATATTACAGTAGAGGAAACTCTGCTCTCATTGCTGTCATCCTCAGAGAGCCCTTATCTGCCCAGGACTGCACAGCAACCCTTACAGAAACAGGAATTCACTCCTTGAGAGGCACTGAGAAGCTGAATAAGTTACTCCATAATGGTATTTAGTCACAATCCCAGTTCCTCCCAATATATTGCAGAGCCAAGCCTTGGGCACCTCGTGCCCTGGTGCTCACCAGGACAGGTCAGAGCCTTGCCACCATCTTCTGACCTCACATTTGCCTGGAAATTGGTCTCCTCCTGCATGGCTTTTCCACACATTGGGCTCGCTTTCAAAAGGGCACATCAGAATCAGCAGCCCTACATAGGAAAGATAACTCAGGCTCATCCTCACCGCCTGCACAACCCCTATTTTCCCAGAAAACCCCCCGCACTGGATGGACAAGCACACAAGCCCCACCACAGTGCCTACTCGTAAACAAGAGTAAACCTGACCTGTGCGCAGCACCAGCGTCCTTATTCCCAGAGTACTTCCCTGGCCGCCTTCCTCTTTAGTCATCTATTCTCCACCCAAGTTTCTACTTTGTCTTTTGGAGAGACACAAAATACAACAAAACCCTAAATGAAATAATGTCAGAACATTTCTTTTCATATCCAGTCATCCCAAACTTTACATAAAAGCTCATCATTGCATTTGGACAATCTGTCCTCCAAAGTAAATCCAGCTCCAAAAGGGCAAAATAGCTCCCAACTCTGCTCTCTCTCAAAAGCTGATAAATAGAAATTAGCTACTTCCTTCACTCATTTCCTCAGCTCTGAAAGACAAGCTGTATTATTCTGTGACTGCTTTTATTCAGTTTAAGAAATTATTTTGTCTTCCTTTATTCCCCCAGCTGTTTATTCCGTTAACTTTGTACTCTCTATAACCAGTTAAATGTGAATTCACTATTCTGGTGCCTGTTGCAGAGGTGTGCTTAGTTCCAGAATCCAGCAGACCTCTAAGCAGGTCCAAAAATGCAATGAACTTTTGAAGGCACATCAGGTGAAGCCTTCTCATTGGAAGGACAAAGCAACAGTCTCCAAGTGTTGCTAACCACACACACTTGCAAACTGATTTCATGTCTTTATCAGAAGGAAAAAGGAGTCCAAATATTGAAAGTTTAGAAATCGCTTTCAAATCTGACAGTGCCCCCAGGCTCAAACACAGAACTGAGGAATTTTAAAGTCCATCTTTAATCAAGGTGACAATTTCCTAAAAGCGTAAGTCATTTTATTTCCTCAACAAGAATAAGGGGAAAGGAAACTCTTTTTTATCCAGCTGGAAGGAGAAAAAGTAATGAGAATAGAACCTATAATAGCAGCAAAACCAGTCCCAGTAGAAACCACAAGCCCTACAGCAAAACAGTGGGAACCTTTTCCACTAAGGTTCTCCCACAGAGTCTCACCTGTCTCGCTTTGGACTATCTCTAAACTTTAGATTAATGCTGCCCTGAGATTGCCTGGACTTCCCAGCAATGAGGCTAGGCCTTACCATGGATTTCCTGTGACCACTTATTATTTTATAGGTTATTTATGTTAGAAAAATATCCTCCTTGTGAGCATGGTGAGGCCCTGGCACAGGTTGCCCAGAAAAGCTGTGACTGCCCCATCCCTGGGGGAGTTCAAGGCCAAATTGGATGGGGCTTGGAGCAGCCTGGAATAATGGAAAGTGTCCCTGCCCATTGCAGGGGGTGGAATGAGATGAGGTTTAAAGTCCCCACCAACATAAATCACTCTATGATTCTATGATTTTTACACACAGATTTGCTGCCCTTGTCTCATCACCAAAAGCATACTCAGTCTCAGCACTTACCAATCTAAAACCCTGCATGCTTACATTCTATGGCAGGCAAAAATGGTGCTGCGTTTTCTGAACATGGCTTAAAATCTGTCCCTCCATGCCTCATGGAACACATTTTGGCAGTTATTAATTCTGCCTTTCAACATCATCGCAGACCTACACATCACAGATACTCCAGAGATGGGTAGTTAATGGGGAGCAAGGAACACCTCCTAGGCATATGGTTAAACAAATCAGTCATCAGTTCACTGGGACAGCTTTCATTTCCATCACAGCAATCTGTTGGATCCCAGAACTGTTTTTACGTGGTTCATTAGACAATAGTCTTTCTTGCTACTAGTTGGGTCAAGAGTCAAAATTGCTGTGTAATTGCAAGTCTCAGGGCACAAGGCAAGAGTTTTTCAGTCCTGGAGGGTGTTGTCCAAAGGGGAAAGAAAACAGAAGGGAAAGATTATGTTTGAGCAATTGAGCCCTACTGAGAGGGGAAAAAAAGTCACTGAAACTGGGATTAGGCAAATCTGGTAATGGAAAACAAGAGTCCTGTTGGTAAATTGGCATTTGCACCTAAGAGATGTGTGTGGTGGGGGAAAGAAGCTCAAAGGATGGGTCAAAAAAGAGCAGAAGAGGAGATTAAGCAGCATCTGAAGCCAAAAAATTACGGTTAGACTTTTTTGAGCATTTAATTCCTTGAGTTAATTAAGCACATGGCAATAGCAGTTGTTAAACAAGAACAGTTCATAACTTAAAAAGTGTAAATTATTGAAAACAATACAGAGCAACCTCAGTAGAGAAACCAGTATATATCAAATCAAGTTAAATAGCTCAGTTATGATCATTATTAATAATAAATCATGGCCACAGTTTCTTTTGTTTGCCAACAACCAGCATAGTTTATGGCTCTGCACAAACCTAACACACCATTTTATAGCATTTCAAAAAGTGCATCCTCCTAAAATGATAATGTGCTAATAAGCTATGCTGGACTTTTTAGCAGGAATCAAAAAACTCAAACGACTTGAAATAACATCAGCTAAAAATTATTTATTCCCCATCCCTAGCTGCAGAGAAAACAGAGGTTTTCTTGGCTCAGTTACTTCTCAATAGACTTCTGGTTTCAATTAAAACTTTGAGTCTGAGAAGTTAAAAAAAAAAAAAAAAAGTTGAAGCAAATAAGAGATGGAAGAGAAGTCTCCATTCACTGAGGGTTTCTGCCTTTTTTTTTTTTCCCTATTTTTACATAACCCTTCTGAGCTAAGAGCACAGATTAAAGTACAAGTCCATTGTGTGGACTAGTTTTTTTTTTTTTCTCCTTTCAGCTAAAAAACAAATGGAGATGAAAAAAGTTTCTCCTTTGAGTGGAAGGAGCTTCTGATGAGAAGCATAATCTCAGCAAAGGCTGAGGAAGTGCAGAAAGCTGTGCATGAAACAGACACTTGCACATTTTCCCATGAATGTGCCCAATCCCTGAAAGTGTTCAAGGCCAGGCTGGATGGGGCTTGAAGCAACCTGGTCTAGGGGGAAGTTGTCACTGCCTTGAGGGAAAATGGGGTTAGAACAAGATGAACTTTAACATCCCTTCCAACCAAAACATTCCACGATTCTATGATTCCCTGATACAAATATTTTTTTTCTATCTATAATAAAGGGTCCTCTTGTTTCCTCAGGTTCATGCTGTCACTGCCTGTCTCTAGACACCTGATAATACCATTTCTGTAGCCTGCACCAAGTTAGTCCTGCATGCGGGTGCTTTCAAATCAGTAATTATTCCCGTTTGGGCCCATAATATTCCACACAGGACTGGATTTGCCAGTAACCCTTTCCTCCTGGAACAATTCCATCCATGCCAGGAGGCTCAGATGCCCTCCCTGACAGCGGAGCACTGACCACTGATGCATTCTCCTCTCCCCACTCCTCTCTATCCTTTGCCGTGTGACAGATGGATATAGAAGGACACACAGAGAGTCCCCCGTGCCCCAGAGCTGGGCCACTGCGGGCCAGTGGATAATGAAACACCTCTGTGTGCCGGGGGAACAGCTTGCCAGGCTCCCCTACCCAACCCTCTATCGTCCTGCTTCTCCCAGAGCCCAGCTGGGTTAGCTTGGCTCACGGCAGCCGCGGGGACACCGCCACCCCACGGTACCGGCATGGGTGGGTACTCTCCTCACATCTCCCCGTGCATCCCCCGAGCGCATCCCCCACGCACGAAGCCACTCGCATCACCCCTCGCGAGGCCGGGGGGACCTGCCCTCCGCGGCTGTCCGAGCCTGTCTCCACCCGCCTCCCCGGGTCCGGCTCCCGGCGGCCAAATGCCCTTTGAGCATCAGGCGTCAGGCCCGGGATTATCGGGGCCGTTTATTTGAAGCGGAAACGAATCGGAAATCCTTCTCTCAACTGCCTTTTGGAGACATAAATACAGCAGGCAGGGGCAGCGAGAGGACCGCCGTGCCCGGTGGGGCGGTTGGAGGTTGGGATGCAAACACGCGGACACGCTCACGCTGACACGCTCTCGGCAGACCGACACAGGCTCACCCCCGAAGCAGCAAAGGCTGCGGGGGACCCGGTTTCCCGGTGGCCGCCGGGGAAACCCGGCGAGGAAGGGGTGTGAGTGTGAGCGCGGGTGTGAGTGCGAGTGCGAGTGCCCGGCGCTGGGCAGGAGCCTTGCGCCAGGGCTGGGGTTGACAATAGCCGCCAGCGGCTGCGGGCTGCGTGTTACCCGCTCTTCCCCAAACCACCCACCAGCCCGATAACATCAGTGGTATTTAGCCTGTCCACAGCTGAACTCCACTTCCACCCGTTGTAGGGGCAAAAGGGGCCACCAGGCTCCCGGGGGCGGCAATCACCGGCTTATTAAGAACCATTACCCAGCCACCGAGCCTAGTGGGAGTAGTGGCGGGGAGGGGGGTGTCCCGTTTTGCTAATTACTACCCCCGCCGTCCTCCCACTACGTTGTTCCCCCAAATCGCCGCTTTTCGGGGCTGCGTGTCCTTTTCAATGTCAAAAGGCACCGGGGCCACCCTGGGGCAGCAGCGCCCCGCGGCTCAGCGGCGAAGCGCGGCCGCGGAGCCCCGCGCACACACACACTCACACGCGCACACACACACACACAAATCCCCATAAGGTTACAGTGTTGCTCTCTAGCTCCACTTAACCTGCAATTTACGGAGCGGGAGGGGGTCGTGTCCCCCCCAGTTTCCACGGGCACACACGTAGCTGCCACCTACACTATATAAACACATCCAGGCAACCAAAGCAGGGGCCGGGAGAGGGGGAACGAGGCGGGGGTGTGGAGGGGAAATAAATATATTATGCAAACTC
>VZTJ01005972.1:419239-457781 GCA_013397795.1 Orthonyx spaldingii
CAATATCCCCCTACACCTTTCAGAATGGACTGCTAACAGTGCACAAAATACAACACAAACTCAGCTGCAGGCCAGTGGAGTTGTACAAAATCCGAATTGTTGGTCTTTGCCTTTCCCACCCTTGCTCTAGCATCAGTCTGGATGATGCTGCCTTTTGGTTTGCCAGCTGGGCAAGCTTTTACTCACAGGAGTAAATTGCTGGCTTGCCTGAGTAATGACAAAGATGATGAGGAGAAACCCCCAGAGGAGGGAAGGCTTGTGGAATGGAGGTGTGGAGTTGAACTTACAGATGAAGATAACATTCCAGGGGTAGGAGGTGGAATGTAGGAAGTACCCCACTGTGTTCCTCTACTTTTTTCATCCCTTGCAAAGATGGTGCCACAGGGTTCCCTGCCCCAGGGTGCTGCAGGAGGCTCAAAATACACCAAGTCTCTCCCCTTTTCTCTGGGACAGATGGTAGCTTCAGGCCATCATCCTGAGTGACCTGAATTCAGTGTGTAACTGATGCAAGGGTTGACCCTCACTTGCCATGGAGGCTTATTCATGTGCCATTATCCCTTATGTCATAGAATCATAGAATTATGTGTCTTGGAAGGGACCTTACAGATCTTGTTCCACCCCTGCCATGGGCAGGGACAGCTTCCACCATCCCTGGCTGCTCCAAACTCCAATCTCACCTGGTCTTGAACATTTCCAGGGATTCGGGGGCAGCCACAGCTTCTCTGGGCATCCTGTGCCAGGGACTTACCATCTTCACAGCAAAGAATTTCTTTCCAATAACCCATCTAACCCTACACTCTTTCAGTTTGAAGACCCTTTAGACACTGGAAGGGGTTCTAAGTTCTCCCCAGAGCCTTCTCCTCTCCAGACTGGAAAACTGCAGCTCTCTCACCGTGTCCCCTTAGGAGGAGCAACAGATCTACAACACAGGTCACAGTGTAACACCAAATGTGTAGAAGAGATTTGTGGACTCACGAGGTACCAACATAGTTCTCACCAACCCTCAGCAGACTCAGCTACCTGGATATGTGCCCTCAGCCCCACTGTACTCCTGGGAAAAAATTCCTGGATAAAAACCACACCAAGCCATAGCTTCCCTTTAGATCTCCCCACATGACTGATGTCTGCCAAGACACCTGCAAATCCCAAACACACGAGCTGAGAGGCAACAGACTGTGCCTGTTCTTCCCTCACGGTCTTTTCCTCATGCTTCTCTCCACCAATAGGAGAAAACAAATCAATAAAATACACAAGAAGCCCCCCAAATGATGACCAACAGATCAACCCCATCTCCGTCCCAAACAAATAAGCAGCTCACAAACTTTTGAATTGGAAATGTCACACTGAAAATGTTGACATTTCTGATTGAAACCAAACAAGGATTGTCATTTCCAATCAGCTCTTTGACCGTGGAAAGGCGGCTTGTTTGTTTGAATTAAATCACCCAAGTGGAGCTACATTTTGTCATTTTGTATCTAAACAAAGCAAAAAAGAAACAGTTTCAACATTTCTTGGCAGAACTGGTGCTGACATTTCCTGTGAAGAATTCCGGGTTTTGAAAACTTTTGGCAGGTGAACTCTGTGTCAAAGAGCTCCACTGACCATCACCTTCCTCCTTGGAATAAGCTGACATGTGGTTATGAAATAATTGGCTTGATTAAAATAAGGCAGAAAACCAAATCATGGAATCAAATACTAAAAAAAAAATAAATAAAAAAAAATAAAAAAGATTAAAATTTAAAAAACTGAAAGAGAGAGAGAAAGAAAAGAAAAAAAGTCACTTTTGCTTTCCCTTTGGTAGAAAATAATATTTTGGTTATATTCAATACATTAGGATAAAAAATGTTTTGTGAGCCTTTTATCTTTCATCTTATATTTATTATCTTCTGGAGAGTACACATATACATAAACAAACATATTTAAGCAGTCCCACATAAATAATTTCAAAGTGAGTTGAAGTTAGGAAGCTGTGGAGATAATAACTTGTTCAATGCTTACTTTGAAAACATGGTAGAGTTTAAAGAAACAAAAATAAGAGAGACCCAGACCTAGTAAAGGAAGTTTGTGAGTCACCTAAAGTTATTTTTAGGTCTGTTATATGTATAACTGAAAGAAAAAAAAAAAAAATCACACCTGGTTACTTTTACTTGTAGACATCAAACCCTGTCAGGATAAATTTCATAAGCAGAAAAAGATTCATCCATTTGAGTGGTCACCTTGTAGGACATGTGTGCATAAATCATTGTGAATCCATGCTGACATCAAAGGTTTTCTGACCTATGGTTTTGTCTTCTAGATCTAGAAAATTTTCTTTTTCATAAAACCTCCTCCCTCTGTCTCTGCTGTGTGTCAAGGAGTTCAATCTCAGTGGATAATCTCAAAGAAGAAATTTTATCCTCTTTGTTCTTTTCACTTAAAAAATATGATGGCATTCATAAAGTTGGTTTGGTTCTGCAGCAGACCTGAGATGAGTTTCCTATTTGTGCCTAACAGTCTACACATAACCTTGACTACATGAGACAGATGTTTTATATTGAAGGCCATGAGCCTGTTATTTTTAGATAAATAGCATATTGAGTTAAATATCTAAATAAGTCTCCCTAAGTTCAAGGTATGAATTAAAATTATGCAGAATTGTTGGATGATTAGTAGGTCAATGTGAAAAATAAAAAAAAAAAGAGCTTGAGAGGGGTCCAGTAAAACAATGGTAGCTTTATAGGACACAAAAATACAGATCACTAGAAATATACATTTACTGTTGAAATTGTTTAAAACAGACAATTTCCTTGTGTGCTTTGACTTCACAGATATATATCACACTTCTGAGATTTATGTAGAAGATATATATCATCTATCTATCTATCTATCTATCTATCTATCTATCTATCTATCTATCTATCTATCTATCATCTATCTCATGATCATTTATCTATTTATATGTACACACAAACACAACCAAAATTTCAGACACAGCACAGTTTCAATTCTTTGTATCCCACTACAATATAAGCAACAAGATATCGTATTTTAAGACAAGTGAAAACAGGGGGGAAATGTGAACATATTTCAGTCCTCTCTTTTGTTATTGGTTTTTTTGGGGGTTTTTTCCCCCCATTAAAAACTGGTAATTCAACAGTTTGGACAAATTAGAAACAACACTGATTTTTAAAGTTACCCTTTTATTTTGTAAATCTTTCTGACATCTGGTATGGAGTTTCAACATTGTTGTGTGAACCATGACAGGCAAGAATCAAAATTCAGGGCCAAGGGGTTGGAAATCAAGTGCTAAACTGATTTTGGAAGACATAACCCCCCTGTTTTGGTTAATTTCTCCATGGTTTTAGGACATTTATATCCACAGTACCCCCAAACCATTTCCCTTGCACATTATCTTGATAACTGAGAACTGACAACCTTGTGTCAGCATCTTCTTGACACTGACAAAGGCTGTGTCATGTTCGTTACAGTCCAAAATCAAGAGGATTTTTTCTGCTATTCCACAAGCTACACAATTAGAAGAAAACTTTGGTAGCTTAACAACCAGTTTTGGAGCATGGGAGATGAGCACATGGGAGGCTCAGGTTCAAACCCAATCTTTCGTATTTATCTGATCTTTCCATATCCTTCTTCCCCTTGTGGAGGTGGTGTCTAAACATTTCTCTGCACTCAAAGGTTGTAATGCTTGGTGATGCAGCACTTGCTGACACACCAGCAGAACACCAGCCCCTGCCCTTTGCTCAGGCTGCTCAGACACTCGTGTGCTTTTGAAACTATTTGAATATTTACTCTTTCAACATCCATCTGTTTGTCACTGCTCTTACTGTGTGATAATGTTTCTCAGTCTTCCCCAAACAAGCGACTCTGATCTCACAAGTACATTAAATTCTTTCTCTCATAAAAAAATCTTCAAAGAAACTAATTGCCAATAAACATCAAAACCCATTCCGGGTTCTCGTGTGCACCATCACCTTATGATGGTGTGGATTTCCATCACAGTTTTCATACAGATTACAATTTTGCATCTATATGTACATGTAGACTTGAATATACATACTTATGTATATCTAGGGTTTATAAACTAGCATAGAAGCAGTAACATGAATAAGAAACAAGAAACATCAGCAGAAATGTAACATCAGTCAA
Organism: Orthonyx spaldingii; assembly: GCA_013397795.1. Taxonomy (NCBI): domain Eukaryota; kingdom Metazoa; phylum Chordata; class Aves; order Passeriformes; family Orthonychidae; genus Orthonyx; species Orthonyx spaldingii. The sequence continues at coordinate 423,383 of VZTJ01005972.1, forward strand.
TGAAGCACAGGACAGGCAGGAGGTAATTGAAAGCTATATAATTTAAGATAGGGAGTGAATGGAAATACTAGATCTATTTGGGAATTTTGGCTGTAAAGAATTGTTTAATCTAGCTGGGGAAGTCATAAAAAGAATTGATAACTGGAAGTTGAATTCAGAGAAAATATCACATTGGATGAAGATGTACGAGGTTCATAGCAATTAATCACTTCAGAAACTTAATAGGATGATAGGTAAAAATCACCATCTCATGACATTTTCAGCTTGGAGACTGGATGGCTTCCTAGAAGATATGTTTTAGCCAAGCAAAAGTAATTGGGTTCAGGACAGGAGCAGACATGAAATGAGTTAAGAACTGCCTAACTGACAGATCTCTGAAAGCAATTGTCAATGCAGAATTATGACCAAAGAAGAGTGTTACTAGGGTTTCCTCTTATGCTATTCATCAGTGATCTGGAAGTAAATATAAAACTACTCCTGATGACATTTGTAGATGACATTATGGTCACTGAAACAGCAAAGAATGAGAGTCCAGGACGGCCTGATGTAGCAAACACTGCCTGGCTTGGGCAAACAAATGTATTTTAATGTACTAAGATGCTTCTTGCAAACCTAGAACAAAAATTGGACAAGCCTGGCACTGTCAGCTTTGATCTGGATCCTCAATTCTCAAAGTACTTATGTGAGTCTTGGGTTGAATTTTAGGGACTGGCTATGGGTCTCACAGCCACATTTTAAGACACATGGTGACAAAATTGGAGAGAGTATAGAAAAGAGCAACAACAATAAAAAAAAAATCTTGGGGAAAATGGAAAAAAAATATTTGAGGGCAAGGATTGAAGGATTATGTTCAGCTATCAGAAACAGATTTGATTACAGATGGAAGGAGTCTAGCAAGGAAGAAAATTAAATGATGCCAAGGGATTGGACTGAGGTACTTAAACTCCCAAAGGAAGAGGGCTGCGACCTTTCCTCTCCTCAACATTTCCTAAATAACAGTTTAACTGACCCCTACCCACTGTAAATTCAACTAATTTCTAACTCTGTCTACACACTGCAGTTGGAAGACCTCACTCAAACATTTTGAGTCCACTTTGGAGCTGAGTGTTACATTGTCTAGATTAAATTCTGGATTTGACTTGGGATTCCTTTAAGAAAATAAAGTTTAACTGAAAAAATTAGAACTATCCTTTATCCTAAGCCAAGCTGAATCCCTGATCACCCTGACAGGCTGGAGACAGCCTGGATGGTCAGCATGGTCCTTTCTGACTTGGTGGCCAGGGAAACGAATTTGCAGAAGAATTGTGTAAAAGTCTCTGGAACTTTGCCTGACAGAAATTTGTGTACAGTGAATTTTTCGAGAGCTGCCGTATAGCACCAAGCAAAATCTTACTACTTCAAGGTGAAAGTAGCCATCCAGTGACTGAAGAAACACCGCCACAAGGTTAGGTCAAATCATGACTTTTCCTAACAAATTGTTGAACTACTGAAACTGGAGGGTTTTGTTTTGTCTGGGTTTGGCTCAGACAATTTCTCCAAAACAAGATGGATTTCTTCATACAGAAAGAGACACAGCCTTGCCTTCATGGTTAGATCCCACTGGTGATGTGTGATTTCATTTCCAACCTGTTAAATCAGAGCAGATACCCAAACCTTGTCTTCCAGGCAACTTCTCCAACTAAGACACAGCTGGCGGTTCTTGGATGGGTCTACCATTGTATTTTACCAGGCTATTCTTTTAGACATGGATAGCATTAATTGAATCAGAAATAATTCATTTATCTTGTCCAAGTATGTTCTCAGTCCAATGGAGAGGTTAACAATTTTTATTTCTCCTGAAATAACACAGAATGCCCTTGGCTTCAACAAATTATTCTTCCCTGTCTTCTCTAAAAAAAAACTCCAACAAAGTCCACACCAACAATCTTAAAAGAATATGAAATGTCTTCTTCCTTAGTCTATATGATTTTTTGGGCCAGTCATACAACAGAAGACACAGACCACAAGACAAAATCAACAATAAGAGTGTGAGCTGAGGTTGGCCTCAAAAATTCTTTGGAGGAAAATAAAATGAGCACGTTCCCATGCTATTACTAATGTGTTTAAAATCCTTCAGATGGCATAATATCCATATGGATATCCATCCATGGGTAATATACATATGGAGAATAACCTGTACTCAATACCTATGCACTTTCTTTATCTAAAATTTAAATTATCTTAGCCATTCCTTCCCTCCCAGGGCTTTGCAAAACTTGACACATGGATGCTTTATATGCTTAAATTATTTATCATTGTTGTGGGACATTTGAAACTTTTGAAGATGGAAACATGAGGAACAAAGTGGATCTCATTTCAGCATGGAGCTCCATCTGAATAGCAGTTTGCAAACATTCTTCAGGGTGTCTGGCACCATGTGCCTGAACCAACCCCTGCCAGCCTGCACACAATGGGAACAAGATCCCACAAGGCCAGAGTGCAATATTTGGCAAGAATAACTTCTGATATTAAGCCTCTGCCATCTGTGTGGGATCTCATCTCAGGGACAGCATTGTTCCCATCCAGGTAGGGCAGGCATCAGGTTGGTCAGTGCACAGGGGGATGTTCGAGCCCTTACTGGGGCAAACTGTAGCACACTGTGTAGAAACCAGATTATATTTCTTAGTACCAGATCTACAGCAGAGCCTCAGGATACTTAATTTTGCCTTTTCTCCCTTTTTCTTGTCCATTATAATTTCCTGACACTCCCAGGGTGACAGCCAGCCTCGACATCGGGTGTCAGATGCCCTGATTCAGAGGGAGCAGCCCGAGTGACCTGGCTCCCCAGCCCAAGGCAAAACAAGGCAAGGAATTCCAGCTCTGCAAGACCAGCAGCTGATCGATTCCCCATGTTCCGGGGAAAGTGCAGCACAACTTTATAGCTCACACCTCTGTCATTTACCAAGGTTTTCTTAGCGCAGTTTGTTTACCACCGAGGTAAATTTTGAAAAACAACCCGCAAAATCAAAAAAACAACCCAAATCTACATGTGTGCGTGGGACTGAGGCTGGTGGGATTTGCCTCACGGCTACGTACTGACTTGCCTGTTTTTCTTGCCCTTTTCCGCACCAGCCTCTGTAGTTTGAGAAGTTTTGGGTGGTTTTGGTTGAATAGCCATGAAGCATTGCCCTCTGCCGGCAGGTCGCACACCTGGCTGCGAGCGGCTCCTGCAGCTCCAGGGCTTGGGAGGGGATTAAAACCTCAAACATATTATATAAGGCTATTTAAATTATGGGGGGGAAAAAAAGAAAAAAAAAAAAAAAGGGCAAAGCCAGAGAAAAAAGAAAATAAACCAACCAAAAACATCAGCACCAAAAGGATCTCTTGTGTTCTTAGAATTTAAAATACAAATACATTTTTATGTTTTGGGGTTTTTTTAAATCTTATTTTGGTCATGTTTTAAAATATCAACTGACAAAGCATTTCTTGCTACAGCTGCACAATATTGTGCTCATGCAGCAGCATGTTCATTTGAGAGAGATACATGCAGCCCCACTGCTTATTAGAAGTGAAATGCAGACTGAAAACATGAAGGTCAAAAAGTCACTGCCAATAAAAAAATTGTCTGAGAATGAAGATTCCTTTGGTGCTAATTTGGCCCTTGATTACGGCAGGGTCTGAGCAGTTCCTAGTCTCTTAGAAAAACATTTATCCTCACAATCTGCAGGGCTTGAGGGGGACTCCAATGCTCCTATTTTATAGACAAAGAGGCAAGGCATGAAACAAAAAATAAAATTATTTGCCTTTGGTTTCAATGAAAGCCTTGGGCAGGAGGGCTTGAATTCATATTTCTCACATCTGTCTAGTCCATAGATGAACTTTCCATGCTCTGAAGTTTACACTAGTTCTGTCCAGCTTAACCTGTGCATAGTTTAGGAAACAGGATATATTTTTAATTTTTTTCACTTTAATGAAACTCTGCATCTTAAATAAATTATATAATATAGAGCAGGAAACTTCTACTGAGAGCAAGCTAAAAATATGAGATTTTTTTTACTTTTTTTGTCTCTCCATCACAGCTCCTGTTCCCAAATTACACTTGCTTTACTCAGTCTTAGAAAGTTGACACAGAACAAATTGTCCTATGTAAATTGCAAGTTTCCCTTCTGATTGACAGCAATCCACAAAGATGGATTCATTCCAGAGGAAGTCAAGCAAAGACTGTCTCATAACTATTAACCCAATTATAAAGATATTCCAAATTGCTGTGGAGTTGCCAGCACATCCTTAGTGTAATACCTTACATAAATTTGAAGTACAGGAGCCAGACAGAACACAGGTGAGGGGGGTATAATGAGCTACATGATTCAAATGTGCAACTTTGCTCCCTTGGCTACTTCAGCCATGCTGAGGAGGACAACCCCTCACTCCCTCCTGGAGACTTTGATCCTAAAGACATGCAATGGGCAGCCAAGCATGTGACCTGTTACATTCTTTCTGCTTGTTTTGGCTGCTCTTGTCCTTAAACCAAAACAAGTCATTAAGGGAGAAAGGACAATTATTCTTTGAAATTCGTGTACGGGAAAGGGAGTGAGAACAAGGGCTGCTGTGAGATTGGTATTGTCACACAACTGGTGTGATTGTGCCATTCCTAACTGCAGAGCCATGACTGAGTTTATCAAGGTCTCCTTTTGCAAGTGATAATAAACCTAATAGCTGCCCACAACTTAATATTTTTTCTTGCATCACATATGTTCACTTTTGGTCCTTGGATTATTTTTTTTTTTCTCCAGTCTCCATCTGTTCTTTTGCCTTTGAGGTACTTTAGTTACCATGGAAATGACAACATCATCTGGATGGGTGGAGCTTCGTGCAGTGTAAAGTTGGTTTCAAACATGAAGTGTTTTGCAAGGTATGGGGGTGGCTGACAAAATTACACCATTTTGTGTGATAGCTTTTCATGCTTTTGGTGTGCAGCTGAGAGATACCTGTGTGTGCTTGTGAATGCATGAGGCCTGTTCCAGGAAGGGGAATGTTGCTCACTTTTGATCTGCCAGAAGAAATCTTTCACTTGAGCCCTTCATGACTGATTCCTTCCAACCTCTAGTTTCAAGTTGGATTTAATTTGTCAAGAGCCAGCTGTAAGACACTTTCTGAGTCCTGTGGTTGTCAGATAGGTCAGGCAAAGTAGAGAGCTCATTCCCTGGAGATTGTCAAATGGGTCAGGCAAGGAGGAGAGCCCATTCCCTGGAAATGCACATTTTTTTATCAGCATTGCCACAGAGGAGAATAGGAAGAGTTAATTCAGTGGGTGGTTGTTACACAGGTTTTGTTGTCTGGTGACATGTGTGGCATTGACTCCTTGGTGCGTGTGAGGTGTCTTGTGCCTTCAGCAAGGTCACATGATAAATGATCTGTGCTTGATACAATCCGGAGATCACATAAAACATTTTACACGGACATCACAAGTTTCATCTCAGCATATCTGGTGAATCCAGGGGAGAGTCCTTGTTTGTACCAAATCCGACCTTATTTCATGAGTGACTCTTTGGACTTTAGTGCAGAGCCAGAAGCTATAATTCACTATTAGCCCCTGCAACACCTGGCAATATTCATTATACAGCCTTGTGGAGATGAAGGTATTTTAGATGAATAATGATTTTTGGCAAAGGGTATTTAGAGAAGGGCCAGATATGTCAAAAAAAGAAGAGAACTTGGCCCATGAAAACCGATATTAAGGTCTGTACCCTCTCCAAAATGCTTTTAGTCTAGTTCATATATTCTGTGGATGTCTCTTAAAGAATCTGAAGTGCTCTCTGCTTGTCTAATCAGGTACATACACATCCACATACATGTGGATGGGGCCAGGGGATGCGTCACAGAAAAGGTTTTAATGAAATTCCTACTGAGACCAAAGGAACAGGAAAGTGCTAATTCATCAGAGCATGTGCAATCATGGGGTCCTAGTGGAGTCTCTCAAACACAGACAGTTCTGGCTCTCTGGGACAGCATTCAGGTCTTAGAAGTTTTGGTGTGGAGAGGCTGAGGAACCCACAGAGAATCATGGTGCACCATTCAAAGTCCGTGACTTTTGTCAGTCCTCTGTGTCTGCTCAGGAGGGGAGTCTAGGGTTAAATCCTTGGGTCTTTTATCCTAAGCTTACTTTGCCATATGGCTAGAGTGACAGTATTTATTTATTTCTATTATGGTTATTTTTAGGTGCTTTAACTCCAGCTGCAACCATTTCTTGCTTTGACAATCCTTTCAAGAAGCGTCTTCCCCAGCAACACTGGAAATCGTTTCCACGGAAAAAAACAAAACCAGAAACTAAAAAAATCTAAGCAACTCAGCAGTCAGCGTTAGAAATCATTCTCAGGAGCACGTCCCAGCAATAAGTAAACTCATGATTCTCAGAAAGCTCAGAAACTGCTGAGTTTTTCAGCAATCTGTGAAAATTGATCATTTGGTCATGTACGCCAAACTCCAGGGCTGCGAAGTCTTCAGCAGTCTCCTTTGATTTTTTTTTTTTTTTTGGTGTGCCTTGGCTGTGAGAGCTGGAGCATTCATGTGTCAGGCACTATCCTGGCTAAAGCACGAGCAATTGCACCGGTGAACTCTGGAGCGAAGAGCGTGACCTGTTATAATTGGTGCCAAGAGCTTTCAGCTGGGCGCAACAGACTTGCCCTCAGTGTGTAGGGAGCACAGGAGGAGTGCTCATCAGACAGACTCATCAGGAGAAAGTGAGAGCCCAAGAGGAAAAAGGCTGGTCTCATCCTTCCTAGAGATGGGTATATCTGAAGCCACACCGCTGCAAAGGCTGCCGGCAGCCAGGGACAGTTCCAGCGTTGCAGTGTCATGCTCCTGGCACAACAAACTGCTTAATAAACTGGCAGATGTTCCCAGCATTGGTTTGTCTCTGGAGCAGTTTCCATCTGAGCCCAGTGTGAAGCAAGTTGGAGTTGCAGGGAAACAGAGAGAGAGAGGCTCAGAGGCTCAAAGGGAGAGTAAGTGGTTACCAGCACAGCCTCCAGCACCCACTGACAAGAACTATGAGGAAAACACCAAAGTTGACCGGACAGGTTTGAAACCTTTTAGACAGTCACAAGCAAGACCAAGAAAAAAATACAAAGCATCCTTTCCTGCTGTAATATGGCAAGCAAAGAGCAGGTGGGGATTCAGAAGTGGATGGCCTCCAGGCAGCTCAATGACGAAATGAAATACTTTTTGCTGCTGGCTGGTCAGCTTTTTTTCTGCTCAAACTTAAAGCTGAATTCACTAGGGTTGCTTCAGAGGTGCTCAATCACTTTTTTTTTCCCTAGGGGTCAGTTTTCCCAAAGTCTCCTTAGCAGTTTGCAGAAACTGCTGCCAGTTCCTTTGTCAGGTTGCTTGATCACCACACATGGCCCTCACATGTGGCAATGCTCCTCACAAGAATACGGGGTGTTACTAGGGAAGTGAGGAGGTATGTGTTACCTAGCAGCTCAGCAGTCTCCAGGAACATGTACACAAGATACAGATCCAAAAGGAGATTGAGTATGAGAAGACGTGAACTCATCCTAAATGTGCAAATGTGGTTTTCTTAGATTAAAGTTAGGGTGGTAGCAACCTGAATTCCAGTTGTCTCCTTTCCTTGAGCTGGTTGACAGTGGGAATTCAACAACCAAAAGGGAGGTATTCCAAATGCAGAGCCCAAGACTGAGTTTTTTTGGTCATCTGCTGAGCAGCGGAAGCCACAGTGAGGTAAGCAGATCTCTTATTTCATAATAGGTTTTTCCTTCACACTTTGTAAGAGGCGTTTTATGGCTCAGAGGCATCAAGGAGAAAAGTAGGACTTTTTTTTCTGATATAGACCTTTATAAGGAAATAAATTGCAAAAAGTTAAAAACTTGGGAATTTGTCTTTGAGGTATCTGGTTTTTTATGAACTGTTTGTGTTCTACATTTAGATTACAACTTTGTGAGCAATCAGCTTCTTGATCTAAAGCTCTCAAAACAATGTGAAAGTTTTTTTGACATTATTCAAGTTGTTTTTATTTTTTCTTCCTCTTTTTCCCACCAAAATTGTAGATTGGGGCAGCGTGGGGAGGGGGAATAAGTTGAATTCAACGTATTTCTTTTTGTAGTAATTTCCTAATTTTAGATAATTATGGGAACTAGAGATCATGAAAACAAAGTATTTTGACTTGAGGATAAACCTTTTCTAACAAAATTAATCAAAGCAATTAAAGGAATGAAATGTGAATTCACGCATAGTTTCCACAGATCTTAATCTGGGGGCTTGTGGGGGGCTTTAAGAGTCTGTGAAAGGAAGCATATACTGGTTTGCAAAGTGTCACCACAATCTTATAAGGATGAAGATATTAAACTGGTGTTGAAAAGTAGGGTGGAAGGTCTGATACATGGGTTTTACTTGTTCAGGATTTCTTCACCCCAGAAGGAAGTGGGGAGAAGTGGTTTGCATCAGCTGCACCCTCTACATTGTTTTCTCATCTGTCACCAAATGCCAAGAGCTGCAGTAATCCATCCTGGAAGTGACAAACATATGATACCGTGTGGTCTGATCCTGTGGGAGGAAGGGTGGAATTTCCTATGGGTGCAGATGCCTCAAGAAAAAGTACGTTTTTAAGCCTGGAGTCTCTTCCTGGCTGTCCCGTGTTAGTGACAAATGGATTACAATTTTAAGACTTTATACCATTTCATCAGTCTCCTCTAGTAATTTCTACTGTTTTTATTGTGAATCTCTATTGACTCCATAAAGACCATTGTGGATTTGGACTGTGGGAGGAATCATTCTCATATAACAAAAGAATAAAGGTCTTTTTGGTTTTTATTCCTTAATTTACTGATTAGGTATTAAGTACATCTGTTATTTGTACCCTCGTTTCTCACAATCCTGTATCTGTTAGAATAAACTCTGACCTTTAACCATGGGAAAAAATAATCTTATAAAAGGATGTACAATGAAAATATGTACTTGTTTGATCTCTTAAAGGCAGGATTAAGATTACAAAGGCAGATGGAACATTATTATTCCCTGATCTGGTGAGTATTGGACAGACCGGCCTGCAGGTTGTTTCACATCTTATATGATTTATCCATAACTCTGAATGGAAGTGTTTAGGACCAGGTTGGACAGAGATTGGAGCAAACTTGTCTGATGGGAGATGTCCCAGACCATGCAGGTGGAATTGGACTAGATGAGCTTTAAGGTCCCTTCCGATATAATTCATTCTGTGATTCTATGGTGAAAAATGAAGAAAAAAACCCACCCTATTTACTGGGATTCTTCAACAGATGTTCATAGTCCACATAAATTGTGTGGTTTCCATGCCATGTGCCAGTCTTTTCTCTCCTTCCTCACACCGCTTTACAACATGGAGGACCAAAGAATTTGGAGCAGAAGGACATGCCCATTGCCTCTGAGATCCTGCTTGTGAGCACAGCTGTGGAAACTGAAGTAGCTGTAGATTTGTTGCTGCACATCCACAGGCAGAGACATGTAGTTATCCTGGTCCATGGGTGTTTAACGATGTGTTGGTGCTAAATTCTCATCTGTGGAAAACCCTGCTGAAATTGGTTTTGCCCCCACTGCTTTGCTTGTGAGATAGAAGAGTCCTGGGCTACCTGTCATATTATGACTGTGCAATCCATGATGCCGCTAAGCCTGTATCTTCTCCTGGGGTTTGGCTGATTGGCTTTGGGCATCGCGTTTCAGCACATGGTCAGTGCCAAGGCTCTTTTGATGGGGGTGGAAAGTGTCTACTGCATGAACAAAAGTGTTTTGCCTCGACTATTGACAAACCTTTGTGCCTCTGCACCACCGGCTCATCCTTTTTCAGGAGTGACACTGTGCTGGTCACAGTAACATGTCCCCAGGGTTAAGCAGGGATGCAGCTTCTTGAAAAGTAGAAAAAAACAGTGCAAGATGCAAAGATTTGCTGTTTCCATCACCCTAAGGACTGGTTTCCCATGAGCCCTGCATCCTCTGATTGGAATTCTGGATACTCTCTCTGGCTCATCTTTTCTCCTTGCATCCCATATTTAGCATTTCTTTATTTGTGCTTCTTCCTCTTTTTAGCTTACTCACACTCTCATAGGAGCACCTGTGGAATATAAAACCACAACAAAACCCCTTAATCTAGTCTGGCATTTTCACCCTGGAACTCTGGTTTTTCTTGAGCGAAGTACATTGTTTCCTACATCCATCAGTAGCTCTATTCTCAATACAACTGGTAAAAGGATTTTACAAATATATTCTGTCCTGGATGAAATTAATCAAGTTTTTTATTTTTTTTCAAATTTGTTCTGTTTGAAAATTGACCTTATAGAAAAATGCCTTTTCAGAATTTCCCATGGAATGAAAAGTGGGGTTAAAACAATCCCATCCCACACACATTAAAAAGCCCCAAATAACAAAAGGATTTGCACAAAGTTCACGCTGTACTTTTGCTATTGTAAAAGTAATATAACAGCAATCCCTATTCAGTTACCCATCTATATGGATTTCTAATGCTCTTGATATGTCAAAGAGTGTATGATGTATCTCCAGGGACCTGAAGGATAATGCCACAGGCCTCCTGCCTTTCCGAAACAGTCCATAAAACCCATGTGGAATACTCCAGGGCATCTCAGATGCCAACACCTGTGTACAAGTGACAAAACTGAGCTCTGAAGTTGTGCACATCTTAATTTTGGGGTCTGTGAGCACAGTCGTATCTCTCTCCACCTTTTTGCTGAAGTTTGAACTAATGAATCTTAGCATTGTGCTGATTTCAGTACATGGCTAAGAGAGGATCCATGAAACTTTCTGCATACCTGTGTTTTCTAACCTGGGTGAAAGCCTAAGAAGCTCACCTGAGTGCTTAGTGTGAATCTCAGAGAGGACGTCTGAGCGAAACTTGGCTTAAACTTAACACGTTTATCCCTGTACCACCATTATAACACTGACAGTTCTTGTGTCACACCAGAAAAATTCAATGTACACCATGTTTCCCAAAACCTTGCAAATCCTGGGCCAGACAGATATCCCCAACGCTGAATGTACACACACTAGTATCAGTTCAAACAGGCAGGAAAAAATAGGCACATTAACAAAAAGAACAGAGCAAATTAAAATAAACTGGGCTACAGATGCTGAGCTCACTTTTGCTCAGTTCAGCTCATCAACAGCACTGCCTTGATAGAGATCCCCCCTTTGACCTTCTCTTTTAGGCCAAGCTGTGACCTTAAGAGACCCGGCTCACTTTACACCTTTGCCTAACTACATCCAGAGTAGCAGGGGTTAGAATATGATAACTGTCCACATCTTTATCATTGGTGGAAGCAGGCGGAGTGATCATTTAGGATGGCTGAAGTAGGTAAGACTGGGAGCAATGAGATGGAAAATTTAGATTGAGTATCAAGATAAAATTACCCACAATACATTCTTTTAGGTAAGAGGGTATATTAAGTCTCAATTAGCGTCAGTATGATCTAATAGCACCACATCTACTGACAGCATTATGGTCCCATGGCCTATTAAATCATCTTTCAAAGAAATCCATGGAAAGCTGAACTGGGCAAACCACCAGCGACTGTAATATAAAGACTAATCCCATGATGGAGCCAGAGTGGAATAAATAGGCAATTTCCACGTCACTCATGAGAAGATACTATACCAGGTCATGATATCCACCAAGCCCTGTGTCTGTGCAAAGATACTTGTAGCACTTTAAAAACTCTCTGAGTGACTTAGGAGTCATTAATTTCTTTTGAAAACCAGGAGGGCAATTTAGGCATACAAAGCCTATTGTATCACCTAGTGAGAATGAGGTTTATAAAGCACTTGGGTTTGAAATGTCCACCTAGTTCATCTGTGTGTGGAGTACTTCTGTCTCGCTCTGCTTGTTCCCTGGAAAGAAGGACTAGGAGAAGATTTGGTACAAGATAAATTAGGCTCCTATGTCTTTTTTTTTTTTTTTTTTTCCTTTCTTGTTTTTGGCACACAAAGGCAGCTTACTTGCAATTAGTTGTGCAAGTAAACCCTAAACAATGATGAAACTGAGATGAAGTTTCCCAAAGTGGCATTTTGTGGGATGTTTCTTTCTGAATGCATGTTCTGGTGACACATGCACTACATGAATCAGTGTATGTCACCACCAAATGTAATACATCTTTGAAGCAGACACAAGCTAGAGGAGGATGAACATCCAAGTCTGAATTGTCATGTCATTGCCACAAGCCTGAATGCTATAGAAATCCAGAGCATCAAGGGTATTATTGCAATTTGCATAAGTAGAAAACACAGTGATTAAAAGTTATCAAAGAAAGCTATCTCTCAGTGTCAGCTCCACAAGCAGATTCCAGTGATGACTTTCCAACTCCTTCATAATAATCTCCATAAGTTCTTGCTAAGAGCTGCATTGAAGTAACCTGTCATTTACTCTGTCTTTCACCAATTTAGCTCAAAGAGATGCGCCAGCTGTGATCACTTGGAGTCAGAGCTGCTGTGTTGCAAAGCATTGCTACAGCTGCAGGCAAAACATACAATTTGGAGATCTGCTGAACCCAAAAGTCATGGAGAAAGCAGAGCTGTAGCACCCACAGAGGCATCGTGGCAGGCAAAGAACTGCCCCGGGAAAGGAGAGCTAAGTCCCAAGTGTGTTTTACATATGATGAACCAGGACACTATGTAGGAAGGCATTCCTTGGCCTGAGTGGTGTCTTGTCTTCTTTTCCTGTGGTTTCTTCTGGCATCTGGTGTGGAAGCAGGGTGAGAAAAAAGTGGAAAACACAGGTCACACCATGTGGGTCTGGAAGATCTGCTGTTTTGTTGATGATGGTTAAGTGCTCATCTGATTCAGTTTCCACTATATGCACTGCTGAGTGCCACAAAACCAAGGAGGTGTTATAAAGCTCCCTCAGGCAAGATGATGTCGTTTCCAGCCTACATTTGCTTTGAAAGGATAGAAAATGACATTATCAGTCAAACATGACCTTTCAAGGTAGAAAATGAGACTGAAGCATAGATTGCTCTTCCCATGGCCTCATTTCTCTACCCTAGAAAACATCTCCTGATACACATGCTCTTAGGTGGCTGGACTTTGGTATCCCACACTCCAAACATCCTCTCCCTCTCCTCTCCTTCTCCTTCTCCTCCTCTCCTTCTCCTCTCCTCTCCTCCTCCTTCTCCTCTCTTCTCCTCTTCTCCTTCTCCTTCTCCTTCTCCTTCTCCTTCTCCTTCTCCTTCTCCTTCTCCTTCTCCTTCTCCTTCTCCTTCTCCTTCTCCTTCTCCTTCTCCTTCTCCTTCTCCTCTCCATCTCTGAACCCAAGTGCTGGAAGTGGACCAGTTTAGCAAACTGTAAATCGGTGCAATTTTACTGAAATTTGTTTAGGACTGACACCAGTTCTGCATCTCTTTTTCTGCTGAGCAAAGCTCATTTGCTAGGGTAAAAGGGGAACCAGTTCTCCTGCTCACACTGAGGTGAAAGGATAGCCAGAATGGTTCTGTGGGCTGTGAGTCTGCTGTTATGCTTCCCTCAGACATCTCACCACCCTCTCCATTTACCCTCTGCCTAATGACAGATATATCTGTGTGTAAAACACAAGCACCCCTGTGACAAGGTTGTCTCGAACACTCAGGCTTCTTAGAAACCTCAGCCTATCACCAGCTACTGGGATAATTATATTTTCTTCTACAGAGCCAATTAGAGACTGATAACATTATCACAATTATCTGATTAAACTTTTGCTTGCTGTCCTTTAGAATTACTTCCAGTCCTCTTCAGACATTAAAAAGCATGAGGCTATGAAGCAGTGGTGGCTTCCTTGGTGCTGTCATTGTCAAGAGAGTGGGTGTCAAATAGTTCAGGTCTTCCTCAGCAGGGAAACTTCTATTAGTCTGGAACCAGTCAGCTACATGGAAAAGGCATGGGGCATAAGCAGGAAAAACGAAAAAAAACCCCATGGACTTTTTCTCCAGGGTCATAGTTCCTGACTGGTGGTCCAGATTACATTTCGATGTGGCGGTCACCCAGCCGGTGGCAGAGCCACCGGCTGAGTCGCCTTTGGTGTGCGAAACTGCTGTTCAACCTACCTTGTCAATGTGGATCAATGATCAGGCTGATTGGGTAGACTATACCTCTCAGGACAGTGAGTCCTGAGAGGAGGGTGGGTTGACGCAGTTTCCCGCCACAGGCTACCATCCATCAAGCCTCCGTCCCCTCCCCTTTCCCCTCAAAAGTTNGTCCTGAGGGGAGGGTGGGTTGACGCAGTTTCCCGCCACAGGCTACCATCCATCAAGCCTCCGTCCCCTCCCCTTTCCCCTCAAAAGTTATTTTAATATTCATATAGTTGGTTTAATATTCATGTTTAGCCAGAAAGTTCTGTAGTTCTGTTATCTTGGTTGGTCAGTTTAAATTTGTCCCTCCTTTGTCCCATGGTTATTGGCTGTTGTCATCACCCATCACATTCCCCATTGGTTCGTTCCTATTCTCCTCCCCTTTTCCCTTCCCCTTATAAACCCCTGTAATCGTCCCTCATTGCTCGTTCTGCGGTCCCCATCTTTGCAGTACGTTCACCTGCCCACGCCAGGGCAGTGAATAAACTCGGAGATTCTAGCCGCAAATGAGTCCTCTCCTCTTCCTTCGCCGCCTCCGTGTTTGCTATATCTACACCGACTGCCGCCAGCCCCATCCTGGACTTCAGGACTAAAAGCTCTTCTCAGAGCTGCCGTCGCAAGGGCTCGAGGTGCACTCCTCGCCGCTTCGTGCCACTGCGTGGCAGAAACAAGTGCGACCGGGCGCTCGGGATTACTGTCGCCCACTGACCAGCCGGGCGGTCAGGCGGTCCAGTGACATTTCAAACCATGTTTGTCATGGCACACCTCACCTCAGGACAGCTTGATTATGCTAAAGAATCTGTCTCAACATAGTTAGCCTGCAGAAGTTGATTTAGTTTGTTACATTGTTAATCTCTAAACCAGAAACATTTAATTTACCAACTGATTTGTGAGAGGGAAAGACAACAAAGGAAGGAGAAAAAAAATCAAATAAAAAGAACATTCCAAGCTATTAACGAAGGCTTCTGGGGACCAGAGTTATGTGATACCTCTCAGTGGGAGTTGATCTGAGTGGTTTTCTCCGAGTAATTGTGATGGGACATAAGTCTCTTGAAGTTTGGAAAAGCATGTGGCCAGACTTGCATCCAGATCTCAGAGCCTGAGGGACTTATCTGTGCTCTCTGATGGAAATACCTGAGCACCTTGGCTTTTATATTTAAACAGATGCAGATAACTGTATTATTTCCAGATGAAACATGGAGGCAGAGAGAGCTGTGTAATCTCTATTGGATTTACCCATATCCGATAGCAAATCTGTGACAGAGACAGAAAATAAGCCTGAAGCTTACCTGGCCCACAGAGGCCTTCTTCTCATCTGTAATTCATCTTTCTGTGCTCAGTCCAGGATTTTGAAGGTTCAAGCAGTGCATGCAATAACCTGCCTCTCTTTATGAATGGAATAGCATTGCCCTGAGTTCTTCCAGGGCAGGGCCAGCACTCGGTGGTTCTGAGATTCACTCTGAGACGGAACCCAATTTTTCAGTGCCTCTGGTTCTGGGTTGGAGCTTCAAGACTGAAAACCCTTCACAATTCTTGCACAGCAACATCACATGGAACTGCCCACCAGCCCACCATGAGACCCTGACCAGCTCCCCAGTGACCCTGACCCTGAGCTGGGTTTGTAGCCCAGCGCAAGGGAACCTGACTTCTGCTCTCCTTCCCAGCTGCTTCTCACGGCTCCTGTGTTTACTCTGGCAGCAGGTACCTTCAGTGCCCACATCTCATAAAACCTACAGGTGGTCCCAAACCACACAACTTGGTTTTGGATCAAGATTCATATTTCCAAGCATGTCTGAGTCCAGGAATTCTATTATTTGGCATTCCACAGGCACAAAGTCACTGTAGAAATGTACATTTGGAAAACAGACAATTTCCAGTCATTCGAGAGAGGTTTGGCATTCATGGGTACATCCATTTCTGCATCTAGTACCTACACTGGCATTCCAATATTCCACTAATGACTGTAATTGCAACGGGGTTACAAGAACACTAACAGGAATGAGGCCCCTCCATCCTCTGAGTTAAGATGTCTTAAGAAAAAAACAGCAAAAAAAAAATAATTCTTAAGGAAAAAGCATATTTCTATATTACAGACAGGTTTGCTAACATTTTCAAGGCTATAAGACAATCTGTTTCAAAGCTGAGAACAGGAACATATAAATCTAATATTCCTTTAAGAGGGTGGAACATGATAGAACAGAGGATACTCTCTGTTGCAACTACTGTGAACCAATTTATTCCTGGGTACATGTCCACCTGAAATTGGGCTAACTTTTCTCTTTGTCAAATGTAATACATAAGATTCTAACAACATCTATTTTGTTTCATGTGCTAGACCTGTGGGACTCTAGACTCAATAAGGTCTTTCCAATTCAAAGAATAAAAGCTCTCAGGAAAGTGAGCCAGGAGCCCCTGTTTTTACAATAGATTGCTTGGCTTGTTGCAATCCTTTCAGCCAAACAAGTTTTTTTTTGTGCTTAAGAGTTTAAGTGCACTGTGTGAATACCAAGTACACGAGTTGTGATTAGCAGCTTCCCTTGGAAGTCTCCTTCTATGAGCTCTTATTTGATTTAATCTTGTTTCAGGTAAATAAAAGGAGTGAAGTGGAAATAGCCTTTGACCTATTAATTAATCACTTGCTTCTGTTAACTATTCCTCCGTCAATGTTATTAAGTGGCAGCATCTGAGTGTAAATAGGCAACCATGTAAAGAGGCTTAAGTGCCATCTGGCCTCACCTGCTAAAGTTCATTTGCCCTTTGGAATTGATCCCTTGGACTTTTTTATTTTTTATTTTTCTTCTTCATCTTCCTTACTTGTTTTTTTTTTTTTTTTTTTTTTTTAAATCTTAGGCAGAGATTTGTATGCAATATGGTTAAAACACACATCTGCCCAATTCAGCCCCATCTCCAGGGCTGTTTGAAGACACTCAGCAGTTGTGAGGGACTGTGGTTACAGATGCACTGTTCACCTCGTGGTGATTAGGGTAACTAAGACAGAAATTGCTGTCATTTGCAGAGCAATAACTCATGTGTGTGTTGAATATTAGCAGGGAAGTATTTACTCATAAAACCCTGATGAAGACTTGCAGTGAATGATAAATACTCCATCCAAGAACAAACATGAAAGAATGCTACCTGATAGAACTCATTGTACCAGACTAGTTAGAAACATGGCTTTAAGTCTAATTCATTACCCACATATGACATATATTTTGTCCTGTGCAAACAATCAGGTGTGTTTTCATAGAATTGTAGACTTGTAGGATGGTTTGGGTTGCAGGTGGCCTCACAGATCTTCTGATTCCAAACCCCTGCCATGGACAGGGATACCTTCCACTGCACCATATTTTTCACCTAGATGTCATTTAAGTGGAAGCAAAGAGTTAAGGGAGGTAGATTCTATTGATCCCTCCCTGGCACGTGGGTGAGCTGCTCCTATATGTGAGTTGAAGGTTGGAAAATTTAGCTATTGCTTGTAAATGCTTGCACAAAATGACTGTACCCTCATTCACACAGATAGAGATACCCTAGTCCCAGTTGATTCTGCTGTGCCTGGTGAATGTTTCTGTCAGGTGGTCTAACACAACCTTATTCTTTGTGTTTCCAGCTAACATGTAAGGTCAACTTTTAGGCAACCTGTTAAGTTACAACAAGCAAGTTCTCTACTTCTGCACAATGAAAGGCTAAATTAGGTGATGTGTAAGACTGAACAGCATAAATCTCAGAGTTCAGAGAGACCAGCAGGTATGCTTTGTGTTTTGCAATGCTCACAATTTCATCTTCACAAGAAAAGCATGGATGAAGAAAAAGATCCTGACAACCTTCATGTCCACTGGCAACTGTGGGAGTACTGACAATAGTCAGATTTTAGGTTTATGGGCTTCTATCTTTTGAGATTAAACTGGGCCCATGTATTGTAAATCGACTCATAAATCAAGTGATTTTTATAGCCTTGAGGCCGGATTTGTTTTAAGATCAATACTATTTACTGGAAATCCTTGCAGAAGTACAATCATTACTACCTCTTTGCCACGAGCTATCCACAAACGTGGGTAGGCTGTTTGAAATCTGCATGCTTACAGTGCAGAACCAAAAATTATTGTCATTGGCGGAGAATCACACGTAAAGTGGTAAAGTGGCCCTTTAATAAAATTGGCCAAAGTCAGTGGAATTGCGGTAATATAATTGAGTTTGCAGCCAGGCTACCAAGGCAGGTTCCTTCCCTCTACCTTAACGCATCAGAGAGCAGAATGTGGCCCAGAGTCTGTAATCAGTTTGAACAGTCTGTCAGGTGCTTTGGGATTTGGAGGTGAAAGGTGCTGTGTAAATGTCAGGCATCATTTACTAGGGCACTACATCCAGGCTGAGAAGCACAGAGTGCCAGAGACTGTTAAAGATGGTGTTAGGAGTGATCTTGGGAAACATATTGCACTGGATGTATGGATGTTGGTTGAGCAGATTCATGTAATTTTGGTTTCTCTAAATCACTGGATGCATTTTCTTTTATCTCCCTATTTTATCTAATTTTCTCCCAAGTTTTCTTTATTATTGAAATAAATCAAACCAAGTAGCCATGTACCAAGGTATTTCTTTATACAAAAGAGGTGTGATCCCAGCTCCCTAAAGCTGTTCATATAAAATAACAGATCAGAGTGAATCATTTAAACTGGAAGGTTTATTTGGTTGTGGGTTGCTCTTTTTGGTTCATGGAATGTTGATGAGCCAATCACAACATTCTCACATCTGTTTGTTATTGCAAACAACCTACAAAGTAATGAATAGTTCACACTAGGCTGGGGAGGACATCCACTGTTGAGGCTCTAAAGCACACATTTTATTATTTACACTAGTCACCTGCTTGTCTAGCTGCTTCCTGATGGTATTACTCAATTAATTAGGCAACAGAGTATGAATTTGGAGTATTGCATGTGTATTCGCATATATACATATGTGGGTTGATGGTTGCTCTGAGGGATTTTTCAATGCCTCAGAAGACTTGAATCCAGTCCCAGATAAACAAGTAAGTTCCAGGAGAGGGGGTGTGGTATGAACAGCCTCTTCTATGGATACAGTTTTTCCTTCAGTAAGTATTTGTGACTTTGTCTTTCAGGTTTGCTTTTCAAAAGGCTAAATCTTCATAAAAGTGAGTGCAGAAACAAGGAAGGGACTCTTTTCTGATATGGTTCCTCTGTGACATAGAAAACCTCTCCAGGTGAGAAATTGAACTTCAATTCACTTCTCTGAATACCTGCAGAATACTTTCCATGCCATATAGCATCAATAAAGGACTCCCCTTTCTTTTTCTGGAGAGAGGTAGGTGGTAGAAGAGGGAGCTGGCTGCACAGAGAGTGGCTGCACAGCAAGAGGCAGCAAGGCTGGGGAGAGATGAGAGAGATTTTCTACTTCAAGTCACAAAACCATGGGAAAGTGACTGTAGATCAGGAGTGGTTTCTCTGCCAGACTCTCCCTGGATTCTGTGTCCTGCACAGTTCCCCTCAGAGGGAAATCCAGAGCTCTATTGACACTGTCTTCAGGGGGGCTCTGGAAAAAACATCTTCACGGGAGCCTCTGTGAAGACTTCTACTCAGTTCTTGATTTCCATTTTCCCCTTTTCCATTTTAGTTTCTACTTTAACAAAATCAAAGTTAGGAGTTGTGTTTCCCATTTCAGTTTTGAAGATGCAACATGCAAAATCCTTTCAGCTGTGACATACATATCCAAGTCTTTCCTTAGATAAGACCATATTTTCAGAATAATTTAATTTCTGTGTCTCTAAAGTGATGTACTTTTTTTCTTGTCTATATCTCTAGGTGTTTGCACATGTAAACAGCATTCAGTGACTAAAAACTGCAGAGGTAAAGTTATCAACAACTTCATCTGGGATTATACCAACATGTAAGTGTCAATCTAAATTCTGTATATTTTTTATTTTATGTGTTTGTATGCCAATAGAGCATAGTTGTTTTTTATAAGCAAAAAAAAGACATGAGAATCTTACAAGCTAGGAAAAAAAGGACATACAGGAAATAGAGGTTATTTCTGGAGGTTTTTTTTTTTTTTAAACAGTTGTTTTGATTTGATTTATTAAATAAGAAGGTCAAGAAAGGCAAGAGAAAAAATTAAATTCATCTAAAAGACAGTTGAGTTGTTGGAAGTATAAGAGTAAAAAGTTATTACTAAAAAAGGAGCATCTTCAATTTTGCATGTACTATGGATTCTAGAAAGCTATTTTACTACTTAGAAGCTGAAAAATAAATTGCATTTTGGACGCATCTAAATTATTTCCATTTTTTTCCCCCCTTAGAATTAAAATTTAGCTTTTAAACCTTGTCAAAAGGGCTAAGAAGTTTTTATTCTTCTTAATGGAAAAAAAAACCCCAAACCTAAATGTAATTAAAATATTTAAATCACTTAATAAAGGCAAATATTTCAAAACATGTTCTGGAAATAAAACAATATTTTAAAAATTAGGTGGAGATGTGAGACATTCTTCCCCTCACTAATCTCTTGTTTGAGCATTTAACATATAATGGCAAGTTTAGAGAGTGAATCTGGCAGCAGAGACCTTCATGATAGTAGTCTTTATAAGACATACTTATGGTCTTTCCTCATAAACTGTTTTATGTCTCCTTAGAAGATATTAAGGATGGTGATCACTTTGAGAAAGTACATGCAAACTTCATGAGAAGTTGAAAAAGAAAAATAAAGTAGCAGATTTTGATAAATACAATGAAATTTGTTCAAAAAGGTTATTTTAAAGTAAATTGGTAATAAAGTATTTAGTATTTCAAGGTTTGGATGCAACCATATGTTAGCTAAAAGATCACAAAATAAAGTCATATTTTGGAAATGTCTAAAATCTTCCCTTTTCACACAAACATGAACTCATAAATTGTCCATGGTTTTAGCTGAATATCCTGCACATATAAATATGATTTTGTGTCACAACTAAGTGATATAAATTTGTATTATTCATATTAGAAAGATGAAGCCAAAGAAGAAGCTAAGAGGGTACAGGAGAGCTGGAGAGGGACTTTGGACGAGAACATGGAGGAACAGGACAAAGTGGAATGGCTTCCCATTTCCAAAGGGCAGGGTTAGATTGGATATTGGGAAGGAATTCTTGGCTGTGAGGGTGGGGAGACCCTGTCACAGGATACCCAGAGAAGATGTGGCTGCCCCTGGATCCCTGAAAGTGTTCCAGGCCAGGCTGGACAGGGCTTGGAGCACCCTGGTCTAATGTAAGGTGTCCCTGCCCATTGCAGGGGGTGGGACTGGGTGAGTTTTAAGGTCCCTTCCCACCTAAAACATTCCATGATTCTGTGAATTATGGGAGGGTGGCACAGTAGATACTTCAAAGTGACCAAGAAACTTTATTCTTCTTTTGCAGTTGACAAAATACCACTCAACTGTGTTCCACACTTTGATCCTCCCACCAGTACAGAGGCTACGAAAAGGTTTGCGGCAACAGACCTAGAGGAGGAGATCCACATCTAATCTCAGCCACATGATTATGCTGTGCTAATGTTGCCCACTTCCCCCAGAGTGCAGAATTTGTAACTATTACATGACTTTTATTTTTACATATCTAAGGAAAATGCCTTAATTCCTATAAGCTGTCAATTAATGATAGAATGCTCAATTCAGAGGCCACAAGCATCACCCACTCCTAAAAATGCTGATGATCTCTCTCAGATGTGTGATCATGGAAGACCAAGAGTTGGGCTGTTTTGTAGTTTCCTTGTATTTCTGGCTTATTGACAAGTGAACTCTTATGGCTTATCAGCAAGTGATCTCTTGCTACTGGGGTTGTGGTTTGTTTGTGGGTTATTTTTTAGTTTTGGGTGGGTTGGGTTTGTGTTTTTGTTGTTATTTTTTAATCCTCCAATGTGCTCAATAGATGCACTGTGAGAAAAGAAAAAAAGGAATGTTTACCTTTAAACATTCCTAAGTCATAAACAGAGACAAAAGCAGGAATAAAACATCACAAGAAAAGCTGAATGGGATATATACCTGGGATAAGTGAAAGACAGTAGGTTTAGATTGAATGTTTGGAAGAAGTTCTTTATTCTGAATCTCGTAAGACACTGGAAAAGGTTGCCCAGAGAAGCTGTGGCTGTCCCATCCCTGGAAGTGTTCCAGGCCAGGTTGGACAGGGTTTAGAGCACCTTGGTCTAGTGGAGAGTGCCCAATCAAACCATAATGATGTAAAATATCTTGGGTTAATCTTCCATTTGCAGTGCCTAGGCCCACAGAGCCCTTGGATCAGTGTTTGAAAGCATCTTTATTGCTGGGTTGTTGAAGTTCTGGAATTTCCAAATCTGTTTGTGAGACTCAAGTTCATCGTACGACACTCAGGATCACATCTGCTCTTGGTATGGGAAGCTTAGTTTGGAGAAGGGGCTGATATAACAGAACTAAAGGAAATATGCCCACCTATTTCCTTCTTCTTTCTTCTCTAGAAATAAATATCTCTTGGTAAGTATGAAGAGTTTGATTATCACCTTGTTAAGGTCTGAGTGCTGAGCAGCACAGTCCCACAGAGACTATAGGAAAATTATTTTCAGTATAAGCCTTGGTATTTTTCAAATCAGTATTTGGACACCTAGATAGAGAAGATGGAAAGTCAAGTAAAACATTGACTTGCTTGTCAGTAAAAGGCAATAATAAATGGATACTCCAGCTCTATGATGCTGCTAGTGGGGTTTGAATGGCCCTTGTGTGTATCATCTTTCAGATGAGTTGTAGTTGCTATGGAAAACTCACTTTTTTTTTTTTTTTTTACTCTACCTGTCAGAACTTTTATTTATTAGGGAGCTGGTTGCTGTTGACATTTTAATTTTAAATCCATAAAACCAAAATAATAATATTACTCTGTGCAAAACACTAATATTATTTTAAGATGGAAATCTTTCCATCTTCCCTGTGACTGATCTAAGCAGCCATTCTCTCAATGCAAATGATTTTTTTTTTCTTTTTTTTGATTATTTTTTCTCCATGGTTATGCAGCTTTAAATTAAAGGTGACTCTGAATTTTTTGTGAGGCTTAGTACAGACTAAGTACAGACTTTGATGAAACATATTCAAGGAGTCCTTCTTGAAAAGCCCTGATAGGGCAAGTGTTGAATGGTTGTTGAGATCTTGATGATTTGAAATGTGGAAACCTCTCTGAGGTCTCAGCTGAGCCTTCCTGTGTTTTGGGTCTTATTCCTAGGCTAGAAAGCAGTGTTCAGACTGCCTCTTTTCTGGGGCAAATAGCAGAGTATCCAGCGTTTTTCACCTTTGCTAGTTAGGAAAAGAGGTGATAAAAGAATGCAGCACATTCCTTAGGATCTTATGGTATCATTTCAATGAAGTTTAGATATTAACTGCTTGCATGAAACACTTTTTAAGGGAACAAGCTTTTGGCAGATGGGAGAAAATATATGCTGCTTTCTACAATTTTGTTTTTCTACATTTCTCTCAGGCTCCATTTATATTACAGCCATAACCCAACCTCCAAACCCAACTGCAATGAGGTTGCCATCTTACCTCAACAATATTTTCTGAGCTGAAGGGCTCTAACCACGTTTCTGAAACAAGGCAGGATGTTAGAGGATACCTTAACACCACTTGCATTTCAAACAGTTAGCAAGATCGAAAGGAATTTATTAGCACCTCATCAGTCTTCCAGGTTCAATCATGTTGAACCTTGTTTTCTGGCTATAGTTATTTGTATTGTAATGCAGATTTTGGGTTCAGATCTCTCAGCATGCAGCTGTGTGAGCAACCATACTCAAGTGTGCACCAATCCTTGATGATACAAGCTGATAATACAAACTGCAGGATCAAGGGGCCATCAAGAATACTCTTGGTTCTTGTCATTCCTTCCACTTCAAAGGAGACAAAGCTGCTCTGGAAGCCCAACTAATAAACCTCTGACCAGCTCCAAATTTTGACAAAAGTGGTGGTATATGTGTTCATGTAATTTTCACCACTGGACACCAGAACCACTTGAAATCAGGCAGGTCTCTGCTTCAAATTGTCTCCTGGATCTGGGATACGGGAAAAGTGTAATGAGAGGGTCGTGTATTTAATGCATTTCAGATCATTCTTGGCTGTGGTTTGCAGTGCTAACAGGACTATGATTGCAAAGACTCAGACCAGACTTGACTATCAGTATTTACTGCTTCCTGCAGTTAAATCTGCAGAAATATATGCCAAGTGTTTAGGAGTCTAAGCCCTAAAACGATTCTACCTTTCCTAGCTTTGTATTGCCCAAGGCAACAGAATTGCCTAGAAATAGTCAAGGGTGCTCCTTGCAAAACCCCATTCTCTTTTAAGGGTCATTATTATCTCCATTTTAAGGCTGAAGTGAGATTTAAATTTAACTTTACATTATTGAGATGCAAATCACCTTGGTCTCATAAGCATTATATGTCTAAATAATATTTTTCATCATGAAAATCTCTTTTTTAAATGTTTCCCTTTAAGTACATTTTTCCATTAAACTAAATATATGTTTAATTTTTTTTCTCCTCCAAAGGCAAAGTCCTTTCAACTCACGCCAGTGTTATTATTTCTCAAAAC
This sequence comes from Orthonyx spaldingii, assembly GCA_013397795.1. Lineage (NCBI taxonomy): Eukaryota > Metazoa > Chordata > Aves > Passeriformes > Orthonychidae > Orthonyx > Orthonyx spaldingii. The sequence goes on from VZTJ01005972.1 coordinate 448,027, forward strand.
GAGTTTCATCTTGATCCATAAACATTTTATGCCAAGAATAATGCCATTTTGAAGACAATAAGTGCCTATTTCTGCCTGAGGCCATCAGAAACCCCGTAAAGGAGGCAGTAGGAATTAAAGACACTTAATCATATTTCCCCATTTTTAACTGTTATTTTTTTTACACTCTGAAGGAGTTTTTCTATCCTTGCTGAGTCCTATTGAATGCTATAAATCTTAATTAAAGATGTAATTTTTTTTATGAAATCTGAGCTGGAAAGTGCATTTCTTATATTTAAGACTAGCACTGTGTGTAGGCTCATAAAACAAACAAGACTTTTACACTCGCAGGGTTTCAAAACCAGTTATTGCTGTTATTATGTTGAACCAGTACCATAATTATTATTATTGCTTGGTTTGGTGCTTTTATGATTACTGTTAATGCCTGAGCTTTGCATTTTCTGTGCACAAGATATCATGGGGAAAAGAACAGCTTAAACTAAGTGCATATCTGTATGCAAAATGAAGGAAAGCTTACAGAAATATACCCATCAGCACAGGAATTTGAGTTTAACATTTTTATTATAAGGTTTTGTGGTTTTTGTTAGTATGTTTGTGGTTGGTTTATTTTTTTTGGCTTTGGGGTATGTTTTTGAATGCAAAAGCTGTTTCAGTTAGGTAGCCTTAAATAACAGCATTTTTGGTGTAAACTTGCATTATTTTATTGAAACCAAGAGAATTACATTGTTTTGTACTGGGAGAAGTGGTATCTGTCATAATGTCATTTTCCCACTGTTCCATGTAGTTTTCCTATTGAGAGGAAGGAGGGGAACAAAGTTCCATTGTCTTACCTGTATTGGTGGGAAGAAATAGGTACACCATACCTCTCAAGACAACACTCTATGTGTAATATCTCCTTGCAGCTGAAATGGAAAATGATGTAGAGAGGTTTTGATCCGAAACCTGCTAAATTCAACTGGAAGATTTGTGTTGGTTCTTGGTAACAACCAGTATTTGCTCTCTTGTAATGGCACCTACTAGAAATACATCACTTGACAGCCTTGTTCTGAGCCCTGTGGCATTTTAACAGCCTGCTCCAAAGTCAAGGAAAATCAATGTCAATTTTCCCAATAATTTCAACACCATTTTTGGTTGAGCTGCTATATAGACTGATCGAGGCAGATACCAACAATTTCAGGGAACTTCCCTTGCCAGGAAGCACTGGCCACCAGGCTACGACAATTTTCCAAACACTTCTCACCACTGATGCCATCAAAGAGGACGTTGTAAAACTTAACCAATTATCCAGCACTCCTGATGTGGAGAAAATACCAGTACAGACACATGCAGGAATGTAGCCCATCTATTCACAGCTTCCAACCTGCCAGGTGCTTAGAGAGCCCATTGGCTGTTCATGGCATAGTTTCAAATTTTACATTAAGGTTAGTTAGGTGTTTACATTCTGACACGCTCACAGTCCTGCTGGTTGTTAATAAATTGTCCATTTAAATCTGGCTCTTGTACCTGAAGTTACTAGTACTTTTCTGCATTTTGGAAAATAGAACAAAATGAAGGGTGCAAGTTTTGCAGGCCGAGGAGCTTGTTTAAGGTGTGAGTGAGCATGCCAAAATGTGATTCTTCTGTCATTAAGCACATTAATGAATAATCTTGCTCCTGTGAGTAATGCTGCTGAGACCACAATGAAACATTCATGGGGATAAAACTACCTATGGCTGAGGCTTTGTGGGGGTGCAACCTTGTGCTCTCACCTTCTGCTGCAAGGTCATCATGTTTCCACAGCTGCCAAGTCAACCAACGAGACACCAGTGGCTTTTATTAGATACTCATAGTTACTGTTCCTTAACATAACATGACCTTCCTCAATGAAGCCTGAATCAAAAGGGCATTGATTTACTGGCTGCGAAGTGATGTTTCTTCACTGGCATCTAATAATTTATTTAAGGCATGGTTTTGCCAGAAAAATCTCTCATTATCTTAGAATCACATCTTCTCTTCCAAAAGCATTTTGGAAGATAGCAAAAATGCAAAGAGAATATGTTTCCCATCCCACACCACTCACGGAATTTATTTTGGGTAGCTTTCATGCCTGCAGCTACAGTATCTCACTTCTTCATGGGCACTAAGTTTGAGAGAAAAGCAGGAAGCACTTATTTTGCATCACAAATCAGTTGCTGTATTTGGTAGTTTCCATTTCATTCACGGTAGTAATTACGTGGTTACAGCTATTCTGAAGCTTCCTAGTGAAGGATCATAATTTTCATGCTTCCTCTAATTTAGAAAGGGTAAAAAAACCCTAGCAAATCAGTATCATTTTTTTTCCCAAGCTGGTATAATTTATGGGGCAAAGTTCATAAAAGAGAAATGAAACTTTATTTTGAGGATACCCTGATGAATACAAGTAGCAGGAAAGACCAGAAGCATTGTTGGGTCATGGATGGTGGGGAGAAGAAACGGTTCTGAGTGGAGTCACATAATAAGGCAAGCTGGTCTGAGGACAAGAGAAATCAATAATTCACAAGCTTCAAAAATCCAGATAAAGTAATCTTTTTGGACAAAACACCAAAATTTAAAAAAACTCCCATATCCAAAGATAATCTTGTTCAGCATTACTGAAACAGACTCTATTTAGACAGAAACTTTTAAGGAAGAGGGTTTGACATTGAGTACTCAGCCTTTTTTCTTTATTTAATTGCTATTTATTTATTTGTGTTTTGAGTTTTCATGAGGTCTCTTAGTTTGTTTGTTTGGGGGCTTTGTGTGTGGGTTTGGGTTTTTTTTGTTGTTGTTGTTATTTCTGGGTTTTTGTTTGTTTCGTTTGGTTTGGTTTAAATTTTTTTATTTCCCCCCCTACTTTTTCTGGGAATTCACTCCTGTGTGATCTTTCAAGGATTTGGGCAGTCATTTCACAAGCCCCATTCTGACACCTTCCAGACACCAGCAGTCCATACACTATAGTCTGAGAAACACAGGACAGGACAATTTCTCCAGGCTCCAGTCAGTTTTATTTGCTATAAAACTGTGATCTTGCAAGTTCTTGGGTTTACAAGTAATTTAATGCAGGTGAGCAGGGAACTGACACAGGTCATTTTGGGCTATTTTAGCTTAATTTAATTTTTCAGTTCATGACATCTCTTGTTGAAAGCTGATTAACTCTGTTTTTGATTGACTGTTATACCACTTTTCCTTTTTTTTTTTTAAACAGTCATGAATAGAATGCCCACAAAAATCACAATATTAACAAAACATCTTTCCACAACCTCTGACAAAGGTTAATGAAGCTTTTCTATGTTTTTTAGTCTTGGTTTTCTGTTATTTTGTCAGCTATGCACATGCAAACACACACATACACCTATATACACATATATCTGTAGGCATTTACATGCACACACACACGTATATATTCGTCTATACGTATAAAAATATATATATTTTTAAATTTATTTTTTATTTTCTTGTTCAACTCCTGAAGTTAAATGATGGATACCGACGTAGAGTATTATTAAAGTGATATTTTGAGGGAAGTTTAGAGATAACTTTTCCATATGAACACTTAGAGTACAGGTCACAGGTTGAGAGGGTAAATACGCCTCCTGGATTAGTACAGAAATGTTCTTTATCCCAAAGCACTGTTGCAGCAATGCCATTGACACCAGATGGCTGTTCTATATCTGCAGGATGGTCAAATGTTTCTGATGAGTGTCTGCAACCGATGAGGTTAGTTCTCCTCCTGGCAGTCTATTTTTTTTTCCCTTTCTTTTTTCTTTCCTTGCAGTAACACCTCTGTTCCTTTGAAATGGTGAACCTGGTACTACTAACCAAGAGAGTATTCCTGTTTTCAGTGGGGATTAGGGGCAGCCTCAAAACTGGGATACACGGACAGGTCTAGGAAGACCTTCACCTTGCACATATTCTATGATTTTAAGGAAATTTTATATTTTGTATTCTGTATTAAGTGTTTTCCAATAGACACTGGTACTCTAAAAAATGAACTGTCATTTAAGGAGTACTTCATACTTGAAAATGTCACCTAGTGTCTTCTAGGTATTAGACTTACTAGATTATAGAAATCTCCTCTGTTGTGATCTCAGAAGAAGTTCGGATGAATAGACAATGCTGGGCTTGAATTATAAGTGAAAAATCTCAAGACATCAGACTTTACAGATGATGGAACTCAGATTTGCTATGATAGTTGAGGTTTGTGGCTCAGGTGCCTCTTTATAATGACATTATTTTAACTTTTAAAAAGGCTTCCCAGCAATCAAATAGGCGAATTATAGCAAATAATTATCAGCTCTTAGTCTCTTTTTTATTTAGTGGGTGTAAACAATGCTAGTACTTGAGTTAGATGGTTATTTATGCAAGGGCATCTTTGTCAAAGATAATTTTTAAATAAAGAAACAACAATTTTATGATGATTAAATAACCCACGAATAAAATTATGTGTTCATACTGAGGAATGACTGCTCTGCCTTGAAGAGATGCAGACACTTTTTCATAAGCCTGTGAGTTGTTTGTCTGCACATCTGAACATAAGAAGTTCTACATCTGGATGAACCAAAGGACAGCTTTACGTCCCTGAGAAGGCAATGGAAGGAGTTGCTGATGTCACAAACACAGCAACAAACCTGTAGGAGTCTACCTAAATCCATAGGCCTAAATTGTGCAGAAAAGGCCTCCATGCCTACAAAATTACAGATGTTCATCCTTCGTGGTTTCACTATTTTCACCACCATTTCCTTGTCACTTTTTTTTTTCTGTTCTCAATTATTTCTTAACCAAATGGTGTCTCCTGAAAAGTACTATTCTATAATAAATGAAAAAAAACTTATTTCAGAGGTTGGAATATCCAACCAATTTTGAGCAGGCAAAGTTGAAAGACATCAATTGATGTTGTTGCTGTCTGGTAAAATTTTTCATTTCAAGGAGGAAAAAAGGTTTCCCTCTGACCTTTTTATCCTAAATAGATTTTTGACTTCTTAAAAATAATGATCAATTTTTTTGAGCAGTTAAAAACTAAGCAGAATATTATGGCAATAGTATCTCATGTGGTATATCTATACATATATGTATATATGTATGTATTTATATATGTGCATAGGTATATATTACATTCTTATCTTTTATATGTAAAAGTCAGATACAGAATTCTACTTCATCAAAAGTTACCTCTTTGGAGTTCTAACTGAGATATTTTTGAAGTCTTGTGTGCTTTGGTTTTCAAATTTTTGTTGTGATTCAGAAGAGAAAAAAGTTTTTACAATATTAGAGCTGTAAAATGGGGATTATTTGTATCTTTCAATGCTCTTCCTTTCACTGTGCCTCGTTTTCACATCAACGTTCGTGATGGCTTTGTGGGAGCCTGGCAGAGGAGGAGTGACCCGGACAGAGGGAAAGATGCTCTCGAGCTCCTGGTTCTGCTGCAACTTGACCTTGGACTGTGAGTCCCAGCTCTGCTGCAAGAACTTGCTTTTGTGTTCCAATATATTATGGGGCTGAAGGGTTTAAACCAGGCTGTTGCCTTTGGCAACTGAAAAGACACTAGTGGTGCTCAAATTGATTAGAAAACAGACATCACCTCTCTCCAGAGCCGTGTGGCAGCACATACCGTGTCTTTGGGGACTGTGGATGTGGCGGAAAAAACAGGATTGGGTTGATGCTTTGTCTATTGATCTGGGGAAGGTGCTGTACTCAGAAATGTTGTATTTGGCATTATGTATGTAATATATGTATTTTCTTGAGACAGGCTGGCTGCATAAGCCACAGCAAGCTCATATGTCACCCACCAGCTGTGACCACTCACATCACACAGTGTGGCACGCTGCACTTTGAAGGCAGCAAGGCTTATGTTCGTGACAGGAAATTGTCACAGATGTAATTACTTGAACAATATTGTTAAATTCCAGTGCAATATGTATTGCCACCCATCAGTTACAATAATCACTGTACAGATACAATCTGTTCCCTGATAAAACGCAGAGGTTCATTACACACTATATGTTGAGCTCACAAAGAAAACCCTGCCTGGGACTGAAAGCCCTTTATCCACTCTAGTTGGTACTACTTGTAGCTGTGTAGTACCTGGGGATAATTATTCTCATATTGTATGTTCTGGAAGAGCAAAAGCCATTCAGGTAACTGAACCACTAAAATGAAAGCTAGCAATCTGGTTGGGGGAACAGATTTTCCTGTCCAGGTTCTTCTTACTACTCACAAGATGCTTAAAGGTCACTTGTGAGTTGGATCACAGAATAATTCAGTTAAAAGGGACTTCTGAGAGACATCTACCCCAGACTCTCCTGTTTCTTGAATCATAGAATGGCTTGGGTTGGAAGGAATCCAAAAGGCCATCTCGTTCCAACCCCCTGCCTATGGGCAGGGACACCTTTCACTATCCCAGGTGGCACCAAGTCCCATCCAACTTGGCCTTGGACACTTGCAGGGATGGGGCAGCCACAACTCCTCTGGGAACCCTGTGCCAGGACCTCACCACCCTCACAGGGAAGAATTTCTTCCTGGTATCTAATCTCAATCTCTCCTCTTTTAGTTTGAAACTGTCCCCCCTTTACCTATCACTAAGTGCCTGTGTGAAAAGTTGCTCAACCTTGTTTCATAGGGTTAGTCTTTCCCAGATACTGAACTCTGGGAGAGTCCAGTTCTGCCAGCCAATTTCTCTGGGCACATAAGTCCCTCTGAATAAGAACTTTTACTTCCAGTATGTCAGCCTCACAGTCCAACTTGGTGTCTTTTACAAACCTGGTGAGAAGGTACCTCATCCCCTTGTTCAGGCTCTTAATAAAGAGCTTGGACAGTGTTGTCCCCAGTAGCAATCCCTGACACTGTACTCTGGCTACAGACTGGACTTTGTATCACTGTCCACCACCCTAAAACCCTAATACCCAGGAAGTATGGTTAATTTTCTACACTCCAGATAATTCTCCATACTTGTTGCATCACAGAATATTTATTCAGTTTATAAATTGACAATTTGGCTATGGTATATTCTGGCAAACTGTGTCAAAATCTTTGCTCAAGTCAAGGTGTTTAACTCTTACTGCTCTCTTCCTGTCCCCAGAGCCATGACTCTCATGACAAATCTCAAACACAAAATACCACGTTAGTTGTGCAGAGCAGGAAATTGAAGCACAGGTAATCAAATATCTCACTGGTTTGCAGTGTAACAGTAAAGGACATTAAGAAGGCAGAGTTTCTTCAAGGTCTTTGAAAGGTGTGTGAGTTTTATAGGGGTAAGGAATTTTTTCTGCATCTTGGTGAGAGGAGGTACATTACAGCTGCTTGTTTATAGAGGCCTGGATCTCAACAGCACACACCAATCTGTCTCTGTGTGACATATCATTTTAATTACCCTGGGTTTATTTTCTCTATAGGCATCCCTTCCATTATTTAAAATTAGCGCTCTGTGTGTCACCCCACTGGCATGGATGAAGAATCCCAACCAGAAACATTGCCCTAATTCAACTAGATCTGGGGCACACTATATTTTTCAGTTAAACAAAGGCAACTCAATATTTAGATCATCTTTCTTGTTCCAGCTGCTGCCCCTTGCGTGGTGTGTAAATTAAGAGCTCTTGTGCTCACCATTGATTTTTCTTCCCAGGATCCCAAGGGGACACATCCTGCTAGGTTTATTCTTGAGGAAGCCCATTCCACTGCTGCACAAACTGGCATTGTCAGGAAGATTTAGCTCCTGAAGATAAAACATCTTTCATTGTGAATTCTACTCATCATAAGGAGCTTACAAATCCTAAATCACAGTGGAGCCACCCCTTCTTTTGCTCTCAGTGCACCACCATAACTCTTCCACCTTAACTATCAGAGGAATGTAGTCTATGCCTCTTATCAGGCCTGGGTCAAAGGTGAATATCTGAGCTTCTCAGTCACAGTGACACCAAGTGCTGTGAAATATGGTAATAATGATCTTTCAGGAATCTCTGAGGCCATTCTGTAAACTCAAGTGGGTCTGTGTGACTCTGCTTTTTGTCTTCCACTGCAGATGTGGTGCTACCTTAAAAGAAGAGGTTAAAAATCCCCCTGAAAGCAGCTTCTGTGTTTGGGGTGTTGAGGGGGAGAGGGTTGGGTTGTAATCATCGTTGCTATGGGAAAACAGCTGGGAGAGGGGATTTATGGAACTATCTCTGGTCTGTGAGCTCAGTGTTGCAGATCACCAGTGTAAATAGACACTGATAACTCCTAGAGTCATCCAGTAACCTTTCAGCACTCCTTCCTAAAATAGAGTTCTTTGTTCTTGAGAGAGAACAAAATGAAACAAGAGTCTCATCCATGAGCTAAAATCTTCTGGTTATGAATTACCCCTCCGTGAGATTAGGATTTTTTCCCCCTTTTTTGTTGGGCTTCTGGCTTCCAGTCCGGTCCCTACTAGTTTTCTTTAGATAAGAAAAAGGGAAGGTGGGATACAGAATCATAGTATCATTTAAGTTTAAAAAAACCCCTACAGGATCGAGTCCAACAGTTAACCCACATGAAATATTTTTCAGTGTTTTTGGAGGATAAACACACCTTGGGTGTGGAACATCCAGGTAAATGACAAAAGGGAATAGAGGAGATTCCCTTGGCTGGTGCAGGCAGCAGGGGAAGAGTGGAGAGGCTGTTGAACAAAGTGCTTTTTATTCTGCAGATCATGGGGAGCTGTGTGTGTGCAAGGTGATTAGAGCAAAAAGGCCAGACACTGCCAGTGTGTTCTGAACCTGTAATAATCACAACAGAAATAAAAAACACTGTGAGATGGAGTATGATTTCCTAAATCTGGGCACACAGAAAGAGCAGGGAGGCTCATTCACCTCTTACTGCAGAGATTAGAAGGCACAAAAGAGGCATTTCCTCTTGTACATTGAGGTAATGGGCGGAATCTAAACAGACTGTATTGCTGCAGACAGTCCTATTGAAGCAGATGAAGGTCACTCCCACAAGGACCTGTTGCATTTCCCTAACCCTAAAAGCAATTAAAATAAAAATATACTTCTCTGTAGTGCAGCAAACATGTTGTAATAACACCATGAGGCTCAATTTAGCATTTGCTCAGCAACAGATTGTGGTCCCATCATCACAGAATATCCTGAGTTGAAAGGGACCCACAAAGATCACACCCTGTGCCTGAGACCCTCGTCCAAACACTTCTTGAACTCTGCCAGGCTTGCTGCTGTGACCACTGCCCTGGGGAGGCTGTTACAATGCCTGAACTCCCTCTGCATGAAAATTTTTTTCCTAATATCCAAACTGAACCTCCCTTGACGCAATTTCAGGCCATTCCCTTGGATCCTGTCACTGGTCACCAGAGACAAGGAGGCTGCAGACCATGATGGAGTCTCCCCTCAGATATATTCTGCTCCAAGCCCTTTGGCCTCACCTCTGTTCTCCTTGCCCTTCACTCCCTCTCTTGGATCAGATCTGACTCCTCCTCCCCAGTGTGCTTAATAGCCAGAAGCCTGGTCGCTAATTAGTGTGGTTAAGATTTGCAACCTGTCTGGCAGTGCCAGGAAGTGAGGCACAGCCTTTGCAAGTGTGGAGGAATCAATCAGGCTAAAGTCAAAAAAGAGTGTTTCCAGCTAATTCTGAGGGTCAGCGATGACAAGCACTACTGAGCATAGATGTTTGGCTGTCAAGTGTGCAATACATTTGGGAACTCACCCCATGGGAAGGGCAAAGGAATTTTTCTATTTTACTTTTATCTTCTGTACTCAACTTATTTGATCACACACAACAAGCAAAAAAAAAAAAAA
>VZTJ01005972.1:457808-507420 GCA_013397795.1 Orthonyx spaldingii
AAAAAAAAAAAAAAGGGGGGGGCGGGGGGAGCTGTCCAAGAAGATATTTCAAGTCTGTTTTCAATCAGACTGATATATCTTTTCCCAAGGTTGGTGTTCCTGCCACTCTCTGTTCCTGCTTCCTCCTCCCCTTTTCTGAGCTATACCATTAAGTTATTTTTTTAAAGGTTGTGACAAGAGACTTTGCAGACTTCAGATTTTTGATGTCTTAAAGTGCAATTGGATATACAAGAAGTATGAAGACTAGAGGAAAATAAAGGTCTCAGGCCTGGCTGCTTTCACAGTATCTTTTGACTGCAGGGTAATTCTGTCAGTATTATTAAATAATATTGTAGTAGTAACCAAGAATAATAGCCAAATGAAAGAGGTTCAGTATGCTATGTAGAAAAAGAAAAAGAAAAAAAGAAAGAGAAAGAGAAAAAGAAAAAGAAAGAGAAAGAGAAAAAGAAAAAGAAAAAGAAAAAGAAAAAGAAAAAGAAAAAGAAAAAGAAAAAGAAAAAGAAAAAGAAAAAGAAAAAGAAAAAGAAAAAGAAAAAGAAAGAAAATAGATTCTGAGTTAATTGAATAGTCAGGAAAATGTGAGAATGAATCCAAGTTTTCATTTACAGTTCTGACAGAACCAGAAAACAACAGATTTTAAGACCAGAAATAGACCTTAAACTATCTGCTTTTTCAACCTCCTATGCAACAAAGCTATGTATCATCCAACTTTTTCACAGTAGAAATAGTAGTTTAATTTCCCTTTTCTCCTTGTTAAGTTTTTAAAAATGGGGGTGGAAAGCAGAGGCGTGAAAAAAATGGATATAATTTTTTCACCGAGTTGGAATTTGCAGGTACAAAACTTGTGATTTTGAACCACACTCATGTATATCTAACGACTAGAAACAGGGTAACAGTCTGATCCTTGTCATGCATCACAGAAGGTTACAGAAGAAATCTATTATGTGGAATAGGCAGGAGGTCACTTCTTCTTATAATACAAACATGGTGAGAGCTCATAGAGGGGCTCCCATTTGCTTTTGCACATCATATCAAACAAAAACTCAAGTCCTACCTCTTTATTCACCCTTCTTGCAGAGCAGAGAAGTTGTGGATGCTTGCTTCAAATACTGTCGGTGAGTGACCCCAAATCCACTTGTGTAAAGAGCAAGTGACATGGTTTGTAGCGGAGTGTCCCCCATGCACTTCATATGAGAATTTCCATATACAAGTATTACTTTTTCCTGATAATACTGACAATTGTATGAAAGGGAGAGTGATGTGTTCTTACACTGACTGTGACATTGATCTGATTGGCTTCACCTAAATCTTGGGGGATATTCTGAACAAAACAAGAAGTTCCCTGGATATTGAAGGAGTTATTGCAGAGGCAGTGAATATTTGTCACATTTAACTAGGTTGTTCAACCAGTCTAAATAACTACTGCTGCATCTTGTTTCCAGTCTTGAGAAAAGGCAAAATATTCTTGAATTGAAAATGAGAAATAACAAATTATTATTTCCTTATAAATTTCTGTGCAGAATATTTCATATATAGAGAGACATATTTAGTCATAGAGATGATAGAGGAAAGAAATCAAGTATCGTTTTTCAACTTAAAAAGTATTAATTTGTGCTTTAGGAAGCTGTCTTTCATACTTCAATGGAGGTAGGAAGCGGATCTCTTTGAGCTTCTTTAGCTAATTAAATCCAATGAAACATTATATGTCATCAACTGTAATCCTTTCTATAATACGTGTCTTATGAAAAGCAAAATTATCAAGTGCATACAATTAATAGTAGACAGGAATCACAGGATAATACAGCTTTGTCAGAACCTCTGGAAGTCAGACCTTCAGCTCAAAGGAAGACTTGATCAGATCAGATAAACCAAATCTCTACTGAGGCAATGAATAAGAGTAAGGCTTTTTCCCTTGTGTTACCTTAATTTGCACGTTATTCCTGATCTTGAGTCTTGCACCACTTGCTAACACTCAGGTTTGTTAGGTGCCACTGTAACAGACCCTGCTAAAATGTTTGCCCTCTTTCTTATAGGCCCCCTTTATAGGCCACAATAAAATCTTCCTCATTATGAACTGTATAAACACATACTAATTTCTCCTATGCTGAGGAGAAAGTGAGACCATGGTAGATACGGACGCATGAAATGAAGAGATTTATTCCATTTTCAGTGCCTAAATTTGATCAAGTATATCCCAGCCTATACATCTTGAACCTTGACGAGGTCTGGGCAATATTTACTTATGGGTTGACTCAAGAACTGACTCAGACAAATGTCTTTCAGGTAGCCAAGTGTGAACTTTGCAACCAAGATAGAGATCTGACTAAAAATGCTTGATAGCCCTAATTAGGGAAATAGTATTTGAGCTGTATATCTTGGTCAGGCACACTTTTTAATGTTGATGTTCAAAAAATGAATGTATTAAAGATTGAACTTATTTTCCCCAAGGAAATACATGGGAAGTCCTCACATAAAAATCATGGTGTAGATTAGGTGGAAAACTCTTCCAGTTGTCATAGTTTCTTCATTTGCCACTCCTCATAAATTATAATTTCTTTCACTAACTCAAACATTCAGGTAGAATTCAATTAATTATGGACCAAATTAGTTTCTTATTCTGGTTCTCAAGAAATATAAAGAGCTCTAGTAAACATACTGTTTTCTCCTTTCCTTGTCTTGTCTTCAAGAGTGACCAAGACGATATTATTTCAAAGAAAGGGAGAACATGGTACCTGCATTCCTTAGTTCTGGCAGCAGTAGCCCTGAGGAGTATTTCCTTCTCAACTCAAAGTATTTAAAAGATTAGTTTAAGCCATGAGGCAGGAAGGTTTGCTTTGGTATGGTAATAGGGAGAATTGCATGGGCTTCCCTTCTGAGTATGCTGGTTTTGAATTTAAGGGAAAAAAAAAGACTTTCAGATCAAAATAAAAGGAGATAAATAAGCACCTTAATAAACCTGAAACTATGAGATTTTATTTCTCAAACCTGCTCAAAAATTGAAGCTCCTTTAAGTAGAGCATCATAGGATGCAGCTAAATTTCACTTCCTGTTGAAAGAAAACAGAAGTTTAAGTTGAGATATTTTAAAATAAAATCTTGAACTGTATTTTCATTCCATAAAATTGGGCTTTATTTATGACTGCAGCACTATTCGATGATAATGAAAATCAAACCCACACCAGAACAAAACTGCTGCTTAAGAGATCATGTTCAAGATGTTTAGTAATTTCTCAAGAATCTGGGTGACTTTTGCATGAACAGGTAGGCATCTGTTAGAGTGGAATTTCACTGAGTAGCTTAATTAGCTCTTCATGATATTTAATGTTATGTTAAATGACTTACCAGAAGTTATTAATTAAAGTATTAAAATCTCATTATTTGTTAGTAATGGGGCACATGGGAAGAGGGAAGAGAATAGGACTTTATTATTAACACGTTCCAGGGTACGCTGAGTAAAATGGATAAATAGAGGAAATATACATCTGGCTGTTTCCACTTGTATAAAACATCTGATGGTTTATATTTGTTACAGGAATCCTATAAATAGTCATGAATGTCCAAGTACTTTAAATTACTAACACTGTTGACTGGTGGTTTAAATAAACTATTTGAGAACCAACTTTAGGAAATCAGGGCTTCCTCAAAGGAAGTTCTTGACTCCTCATTGAACATCTGTCTGTATTTAGCCACATATTAAACCTATGGTGAGAATGGACATTTTGATTGGGCGTATTTTTTAATAGTGGAGATTGCAACTGATTTGCTTGTTACTGGGCTGATTAAATGCTGTATGCCATGGTGACAGAAGGAGATGAAACTCATTATCCTCCCTACCTAACCCTTCCTGTGTCACATCTTCGAGGAGTGAAGACTTGAGCTTTCCACTCCTCCATCAAGGTCTTCAGAATCCCATGGTTATCCAAGAGGTGAGCCTGTTTTTGGAGACCAGGGCTGCAGTTCCTCTCACCTGCCTTGAGGTGTCTATCTGGGAGCAATATGAAATTGAGGGCGTGATTCACCTTATCAGAAAGTATGCCTAAATGTGGTCAGAGACATTTGCCCCTGAATGCTATTGATAATACTCTTGAATTTCATTCACGGTGAGAATCTAGATAGATTTTGCAGGACATAATGACACCACAGATATATTCGGTTGTGGTGTGGGAATCTCACTACAGCTTTTATTTGCCTGTGTTTTCCTGTGGTGTGTGCAGTGATCAATGTAAATGCAATGTAAATCTGGGTTCATTCAGAGTGCACAGGAATAACCCAATCCATCAGTGATGAAGGCTTGAATTTCTCTGTCCAGTTTGCACTCTGGAAGAAAGAGTTGGTGCAAAGGAGGAAAATATCCATGTAGCATAATTCTGCATCTTGTATATTAAAAACAAAACAAACTAGAGTCTAACTGTATTCCTTTTAGCATTCAGGCAATTTTCTTCAGATAACTTTTCTATTCTGATCTTCTTATCTTTTATGAGTGGTTTGTCATTTAAAGCTCTGTTTGAGGATGTAGCTCAGGAATCATTACCTTACTGCTCTCAAAAGACAAAAACAGTTCTGGTTGTGTAGAGGGCCTGTGATACCAGTAAATGGTTTAGAACTTTCACCTGTACTTACAAGGCAGGGGAAAGAGATAGGAGCAGACAGAATACCTCAGGCTTCTGATGGTAGACACTGTTTTAATAAAATTAATAAGCAGATCTCCAAAGGATTCCATAGTTTCTACATCTTCCACAGAAAATTTGAACAGATCTTCTCATACTTAAGCTGAAGCTCACAGCAGGTCTCAAAGTAACCTTAAACACTTTTCCTAATGAACAGCAATCATAAAAACTTAATCAAATTAGTCAGCATGGATTTTAGTCTTTGTACTAAAAGAGAGAGAGATAGTTGTATGGTGCTGTTTCAACAATGGGATGAAAAGGAGGATTCTGGTCCTGTTGGAAATTTCCTCCGCACCTCAATATTACAACCTTGGGAAAGCTAACAAGATCAACAACATATTGACTACACTGACATATGAAAAAATCCATAGGGTTTATGTTTTGGGTTTACATTTTGTCTAATTATGCAGTATAGGACACAGAGGAATACTGTGCTCAGCTGTGGAAATATTTCTGGTCACTGCAAATATTTTGGCCAGGTGTCCTCCCCACAATCAAAATGTCGTGTGCTAATTTGAATGTCTCAATTGGTTGATAAATTCCAAGTATATGCCTGCGGAGGGAAGAAAGTGTGCATAGTAAAAGCATGAATTTGAAGTAATAGTCAGGAAAAAATCTTCAAGTGTGTGTTAAATATAATTAATAATATTTAACATTCGAAAGTGATGAAAAATGTAAATAAAATACTAGAAACTACCAGGGAAGAACAAACTGACAAGGAAACTAAAAATATCAGTTATTTTATAGGTTCATGAATTGTCTGTATGTGAAATTATTCTCAGAAAGGATGTGGGAGAATAATAGAAAAAGTACAATGGTGAAGATTGAATTCTATGAGAAGGTGCAAGGCTGTGGTTGGAACAGCTTCAATAGTAGACAACCAGGGTTGTCAAGGATGTCCAGAAACTTATTAATGTTTTATGGGGAAAGTACATAGGAAATAATAATTAGTGTTTTCACAGTTAAGAAATAATTATCAGAGGGCACTGGATGAAATTTTCAGGCAAAACTTTTAATGCAAATCTGATGATGAATTACTTTGTAATGGAATGCATGGTTAAACTATTAACTCTGTGCCAGAATGTATTGTGAAGGTCAGACATTAATTATTAAATACAGTCATTGAGAAACAAGCTGCTGCTTGGAAAGTTTGCAAGATGGTGGAACAGGGAGGTTATACCAAGAGCAGGGTGCTATCCTATTACCTCTTTGCTCAGATTTAAATTATTTTCCTAAGCATCTGCTATTAATGCTATTACAGATAACAGTCTGGATACTTATCCTTGCATTTTGTATTATATTCTTCTATAGATGTGTCTTTTTAGGTGTTTGCATGGGAATGATCATAATAGAGTGGTTAAAGTGATAAAAATGTATTTGGCTGAGGAAAAGAGTCAGTAGGAACAGACAGAGCAAATAAAAGGGAGAGCATTTCTCTCAGAAGTTATTTTCATTATTTCTATGTGTTTTAATATGTACACTCAGAGGAGATAAAATGTACAATACTATTGGTTTTTACCAATCTAAAATGAGCCCCTAAATAATTAGTCTGGTTTGGAAGGTACACCAGTTTTTTGGAGATATATTGGACAAGAAGACAAACAACATGGCTAAGAAGGTCAATGGCCCTTGGGCTGTCCCAGCCATGGGGTGGCCACAGCTCCAGGGCAGTGCCTGTCCCCTGTGCTGGCACTGCTGAGGCACCTCCAGTGCTGGGGACAGCTCTGGGCCCCTCAGGACCAGAGAGACGTTGGTCTGGAGCATGTCCAGGGAAGGGAACAGAGCTGGGCAAGGGGTTGGAGCCCAGGAGCAGCTGAGGGAGCTGGGAAAGGGGCTCAGCCTGGAGAAAAGGAGGCTCAGGGGGAACCTTGTGGCTCTGTACAACTCCCTGACAGGAGGGGGCAGCCAGGGGGGGGATCAGGTTCTGCTCCCAGGGAACAGAGACAGGAGGAGAGGGAACGGCCTCAGGCTGTGCCAGAGTAGGTTTAGACTGGATATTAGGGAAAATTTCTTCACTGAAAGAGTGGTCAAACCCTGGCACAGGCTGCCCAGGGCAGTGGTGAAGTCCCCGTCCCTGGATGGATTTAAAAGCCATGTGGATGTGGCACCTAGGGACATGGGTCAGTGGCGGCCTTGGCAGTGCTGTGGGAATGGTTGGACTCGATGATCTTGGAGGGCTTTGCCAACTTAAATAATTCTATGACTCTTTGAATAAATATGTCCACCCTCTTTCAGTAAATAGTTTTGTTAATAATTTTATTGAGTACCCAAATGTTCTAAGTATGGATTTTAGGGAGCCTGACCTTCCCTCACAAGTCAAGAAGCACTGAAGAGAGTTGAACATTTAAACATCTGGCTTCTCTGATTAGGTTGTGCCACACTTTTTGTGCAGCTGTTAAAAATATTTGACCACCTGTATCTTTTATGTTTACTAATTTAATTGTTTTTCTTTTCTTTGGCATTCAAGTACAGACAAGAACAGCATTTTAGTGCAAGCAGGGCAGAAAAGCACAAAGAATTTATTGTTGGAATACCAGTAAGGGTTGGGTAGATGTGAACTGTATCAGAGAGATGGGTTAAGTGGCAAAATGCACCTTTGGCACAGGAAATGATGAATCCTAAGATTATACTAAGTTTAAAAGAATGTGGAACAATAACAATAATAATAATATTAATAATGATGTATGGAAGAATAAATGGCAGGGTGCTTGAAGAAATATCTTTCTGGGAATATTAATTTTTGCTATACCTAGGAGGGAAAAGATGGGACTCTGAGAAGACAACTATGAAAAGGAAGGAACTTAAAAAGTAATCAGAGTGAATGACATAATGAACAAAAATTTCAGAAAGAATATTTATTACTATTATTATTTTTAATAATAATAATAGTCATCATCTTATAGGTTTTACAAAGCTTTATAAGCAAAGATTTTTTTTATTTTTAAACATGTACCTATGTAAACACTGAATTAAAGATGTCAGGATTACAGTGTTGCTGATCTTTCCACAGGATGGGAAGATATGAAAGAAATTAAGTTTTGGACACGTGCACACTCTGCACATTTGATAAGTAATACTAATTTACAACAAATCCATAATTTGCATCCTCAAGTTTCTCAAAGAAATTCACACAGTGATTCTGTGTGTGCATGTGTGTGTGTTTGGAAATCCTGCCACATGTCCATGTGTGTCTGTGTACACTCCTAAGGTGACACAATATGAATCATTTTGCCTAAACCCTGAACAAATGCTGGGTATGTAAAGGGCCTGACTAACAGACACATGGAGACACCTAAAAAATATCGAAGCTGTTACTGCCCATGGCTTTTGAACCCACTAGGTGCCAAGATTGACACCCTGTCTGCATAAATGACAGAACAAGGAGTATCCCCACACCTCAGTGAGCCAAGGAAAGAACATAACTCAACCATGTTCTGTCAATGCCCTCAGTAAGAGATCAGTAACACACATGTGCACACACACACATTTGTGCATGCAAAAAAGGAAGAAGCACTGAATCTTTTCCTTTTTCAACGTAAAAACTCCCAACTATACCACTCACCTGACTGCCAGGGTTTTGCATCTTGCCTTTTCTGTTCTCTTCTGGACTTCACTAAGAATCACAGAATCCCAAAATGGTTTGTGTTGCAAGGGACCTTAAAGATCATCTTGTTCCATCCCTGTCATGGGCAGAACGCCTTCCACTATCTCAGGTTGCTCCAAGCCCTGTCCAACCTGGCCTTGGACATTTCCAGGGATCTAAGGGCAGCCACAGCTATGCTGGGCAACCTGTGTCAGGGCCTCATCACCCTCTTAATAAAGAATTTCTTCCCAATACCCCATCAAATTCTGCCCTCTGTCAGTGTGAAGCCTGGCACTCCATGTTCTTATCCAAAGTCCCTCTCCAGCTCTCTCATCACTGGAATGGGCTCTAAGGTCTCCCTGACACCTCTCCGTCTCCGTCTCCACCTCCGTCTCCGTCTCTGTCTCCGTCTCCCTCTCCCTCTCCCTCTCCTTCTTCCTTTCTCACTGTTCTCAACCTTTCCTCACAGTAGAGAAGCCCCATCCCTCTAATACTCTTCTTGTCTTCACAGGTACATTTTAATGTGTAAAGATTTTATCTAGCTACAGATAATTGCATTATTTGAAAAGACTATAAAAAAGTGGAACTACTTTTGACATTCCATTAGCCTATCTTCCCATACAAATTCCCTAATTTTATTCTTGCCTCTATGATATATAGAGCACATACAGTAGGTAGAGGGTGGTGGAGACCACTTTATTAAAGGTTGAGACAAATCCCAGAGAAACTACAAATTGCACTAAATGCAAGACGCCTGTGTAGCCGGGACTGGAGAAGTGTGTGCTTCTGGTTATCTGTGGCCAAAGGAGGTCATTCAAGTACAAAAGTGAAGCAGAGGAGATCTTCAGGATGACTCCCCAAGAAGGACCAGAGGAGCTCTCAGGAAAAGGAACTACTGAACTGAGATGAAATCTCATGGGATTGCTCATCCCAGTGAAGACAAAGGTGGCAGGGAAATTAATTGCAGTCTCTTGGGAGCAAAGAATGAGGACTTCAAGGACAGCAGTCACTCAGGGAACGTGCATGAGCTGATTACAAGTGAAAACTGGAAACAACGGGAACAACAGATAAAAGGAGTTTAGCAGTGCCCTCTAACAGGAGATGGACAGATCCCCACACACCCTCAGAAAGGACATGCAGAGATGATTGTTGTCATAATGAGAATAATTTGCCTCATGACAAAGAATGTCTGATCTGATATTCTGATATAAAACGGCATCTCATGATGCATCTTCAGCAATGTGAGCACTGTGCACCTAACTTACATCAGTTTCACTGCTGGCATCTCTTCCTCCTCTGTTCCTCTGATTCTACCAGCTTATAAAAGTCTTTCGGTTTGAGATTGTTTGCTTAGATATCTAGCCAGCACCTCTTGTGACTCTAGCCAGTTACTCTTGCTTTAAGTACTACATTAAAAGACTGCAGTCAATATTGCAATGAATGCTGAATACACTAAACTCAGTAAAGAATTAGCACAAAAGTCTTCCACATGAATTACTCTCATCCTGGTGAAAATGATTTGAAAATTTTAAGTTAAAAAGCCTTCATACTTTGCCTTATTTTCTTTTTTTTTTCTTTTGTTTTAATTCAGTTCACTAAACCAGTCAATTGCTCTGTTTTACAGAGGGACTTGGAAGATGCAGATTACGTTTCTTTTCTGAACTGGGAAGATTTGGTTTCCTGCACTGAGCTGCAAATTATATCTTCTTTGTGCACGTTTGTGTTCAAATAGAGAATAGGAGGAGCCCACAAGATCAACCCTCCACTCATTTTCAAGGAGCCTTATGACCTTTTTGCTGCAGGTTCTTCTTTCTGGCTTTAGGTGACAGGAGTATAGGGAGCCACACAAAGCAGGCTCACTGGTCACATATTCACTGCTCATGTGCCTGCATTCAGAGACAATTTTATTGACCATATATAATGAATATTATCAAACACAGGGAGTTCCTAGGGGATTATACCCGTGCCCCAGGAGGAGGTTCTCCACTATCTCTTCATTCACAGGTGGTTGTTCTCACACCGAACTGCTGCTGCTGAGCCTCCGCTAGAAGAAGAGTCACAAAAGTTATTTAGTTCCCCTCAAAACTGGATCATATGACAAAACCTGTATGTAAATAGGTCTATAAACAAGGTGCAATTCTAAGCAGCCAGCCAGAAAAAGTAATTAAAGAGGACATCTAAATCACAATAAGGTGCACAGAATTTTAAACAGCCTGTCTAAATGTATTTCTGCCCTCCAGCTAAGTCATTTGTAGTCACTTGTTGATTCTTTTACCTACACATTAAAACCTATCTCTTCTACAGAATAAGCTTTGACACAAACACAGAGATCAAAACCTTTCTCCCTAAACTTTCTGGTTTAAACTTTTTGGTTTAAACGTTTTGATGGAAGCAGTCTGAAAATAACTATCCTGTAACTTGGCTTTCCATCCCTACAGTTCTATTGCCAGGTACAGAATCTTCAGGATCCACAGGGATGAAGTGCAATTTGCTGCTCGGAAAGAGCAGTCTCTTAAACAGTCTAAGTCCTCCAGGCTCTGCCTCCCACCCACTACCTGGCCATACAGATCACATGCAGATAACCAGTAGACTTAGTAATGCAGGCAGCCAGTGGTATATATGGAGATTTTTCATGAGCATGGGAACTGCCAGCTAGTGCTCTTCTGTTCTCAAAAGGGGTGAGTTTTACCTCAAGAACTGCCACAGTTATGTGCACATGGCAGTTGGACTATCAGCAGGGTTATGTTGAAGCAATAAATCTCCCTTTCATTTAGCAATGCCACATTGTCCCACAATGTCATAGAATCATAGAATAATCAAGGTTAGAGAAACCCTTCCAGGATCATCAAGCACAACCATTAACCCAGCACTGCCAGTGCCACCACTAACACAAGTGCCACATCCACATGGCTTTCAAATTCATACAGGGATGGAGACTCCACCACTTACCCAGGCTCCCTGTTCCAATGCTTGACAACCTTTTCAGTGAAAAATTTCTCCCTAATATCTGATCTGCCTTAAGCCTGGGTACAGTTTGAGGCTATTTCCTCTTGTCCTGTCCCTTGTTCTGTGGGAGCAGAGCCTGACACCCACCTGGCTGCCCCCTCCTGTCAGCGAGTTGTGGAGAGTCAGAAGGTCCCCCCTGAGCCCCCCTTTCCTCAGGCTGAGCCCCTCCAGCTCCCACATCTGCTCCTCACCAGACTTGTTGTCCTGACCCACTCACCTGGAAACTGATGTATCGGATTGAGCCACTGTGATTAACAAAGCAGTAAGTCAGAAAACTTGTGTGAGCATCCATTTCTCCTAAGGGGTCCAAGAAGACAAGTTATTGGCAATTCCTCTCATTCATGCGCTTGTCCTTGTCTTGCCTTTATTTACAATTTAGGCTGAGCTGTTCTCCTGGAAGCTTTAATTTTGCATTAATTGACTCTATGCCTCCTACCCACACATTGACACCCTTTAAACCTAGTGATATTTTCCCTACTTTGGCCACTTAGGGGTTAAGCTGGGATGTTTTGATCAGGCAATTATCGCCTCAAAGCCTTTCCCAAGTTTTTCAGACATGGAACTGTTTTTATTGCTGTCAGCACTGATTCTCTGCTGGTCATAATCTACAGGAATGCACCTGGATGCAATTGTGCTTGGATAACTAAACCCAAGTGATGTGTTTCACTTAGTGGGGACTCTGCTGGCTTCATTCTAAAGATTAGAGAGTGATTCAGCATTTATGAGAAAATGTGGCAAAAAAAGGTTGGCTGAACAATGCTTGAAGTGGAGCCATATTGGGAGCAACTGAAGGAGGAAATGGTCTGGATTTATTGTCTGCATTAAAGATATTGTGGGTCCCATGGATACCAGAAGTGTCATGGAGACACAGTTAATAGGATTTTTATTGGATTATTGTCCGGCTGCTGCACCTGCTTCTGAAGGGGACAATGCAGGGAGTTTCCTGGTGTAATCCTTGAACAAGGGATCAGAAAGGAGCTATGGGAACTAGAAGCTCCAATACAAATTTTTAAGGAAACTTTTACAGTTGCCTCAAAGCCATTTCCAGGAAAGCAACAGCCCGTGAGTATAGCACCCCTTCTCTCTCTTTACAAAATGTTCAAGTGCAGAAAATATCTTGCTGGAGTGAGGAAAGACACCAAGGACCTAGCTTACACACTACTACTCTTTGCAGTTCAGATGTAGGTTGTTTCTTACTTGAATTGACTTGAAGGAAGGTTGCTTCAAAAGTTTTTATTATTTTTAAAATAGAAATTTGATTACTGCTGGATTTTTGTGGATTTGTTCTGGTTTTGGTTTTTTTGGTTTTTTTTTTTTTTTTTTTTTTCCCCACAGTGACATAGAATCATAGAATAATTAAGGCTGAAAAAAATGTCTAAAGTCCAATCACTAACATAGTCACATCGCCAAATGCCACACCTACATGCTTTTTTCGAACATTTCCAGGGATATTGACTCCACCATTCTCCTGGACAACCATTTCAGTGAAGAATTTTTTTCTAATATCCAACCTAAATCATCCCTGGCACAAACTGAAGTAATTTCTTCTCATCCTATTTGTCTCTCATTTCCTCTGTCTCTGTATATTAAGTTGCAACAATTTCCTTCTCTGTAGCCTGAGTCAAAGCTTCTTTATCTGTATCTAGATTTTGATAAAGGTTTCAGGTGCAGACCCTTTCTGGTAATTTCCACCCCTGAAGGTCTCACACAGGGTTTGCTTCTATATTTGATGTTCAACAAACCATTTCCCAACTGCCTGTTTTAGTTCTTTTGTTATACAACAGATAAATGTATTGAGGGGGAAAAAATGGAGCTTTTCATCACCAGTTCATTTTAATTTTTACTCCTTCTTTCTACTGAAGCTGAACACTAGAAAAACTTGGAAGACATCTAAATTCAGGTCTCAAGTTAAACACTTCCAGCATTGATTTAAGAGAGTCTTATTAGATTTTAAGTAGGTTTGAATGAATAATTTGTAACAAGTGATCTCATGAATTGCATCTCATTTCTTTGTTCATTAATTACTTAGAAATGGGGTCAAATTATTCTATCCAGGACCTATTCCAAAACTTTCTGGAGTAAATGGAAGGAAATAAATGCATTCTGGATTAAGACACATAGATATTTTATTGAATTTCTAAGATCTTCCAGAGAAGTAATGCTTTAATATGTATCTTTAATACATGATGCTGTTCTTACCTACATATAAAAATGCAGTGACTTTTTTTTGTCTATGTTTTCTTGACAAAGACAGTATCTCCTGGAAAAGTCCTACTACTGTAGTGCATTTTACATTTTTTACTTTTAAAGTATTGTTTTAGAAAGCATTTTTGCCAGTTAATGTAGGTGGAAAATTGCAATCATTAATATACAAAGCCAGTCACTTTAACCTGATGTTTCATTTTTAAGTAATATTTTCATCAAGGATTACAGTCAGTGACTTCTGACAACTAGGAACAGCACAGCAGGACACAGTCTCAAGCTGCACCAGGGGTCATTGAGGTTGGACATTAGGAACAATTTCTTCACAGAAAGGGTGATTAAACTTTGGAATGGGCTGCCTAGGGAGGTGGAATCACCATCTCTGGAGGTGTTTAAGGAAATTCTAGATGTGTCAATCAGTGCTCTGGTCCAGTTGACAAAGTGTTGTTTGGTCACAGGTTGGACTCAATGATCTCAGAGGTATTTTTCAACGTAATTGTTTCTCTGTTTTTCGATGTAGCTTTTTTCCCTCCTTCTCTTTTTAATCTTTTCCCTCAGTGACGCTATTTGCTTGCCTCTACACTAGTCTCTTATTCCAGTAACTTGAATATCTCTGAGGAAGTTTATATCTACTTCAATAGATATAAACTAGCATTTTATCACTTGTTTCTTCACCTGAAATTCCTAATCTTTTCTTTAAATTGAATCAGTTACTTTCTCATCTTTATTTATTTATTTATTTATTTATTTATTTATTTATTTGTCTTTCAGGCAGTCACACTATACTCACTTTCCAGTAACCAATACTCAGATTCGCATATTTGTGTTCACTTATTGTCTTTTGCTTCATGTATCCTTAGACCAACGGTCATCATAGTATGGTACATTGTCACTCAGGCATGACTACTTTCTGGGTCTGATAGTAAATTTAAAGTAATTTATTAAAAGTAATTTGATTAAAAATATATTTTGTGTTGAAAGTGGTATGATTTCAAGTCCAGATTTTATTGTATCTTATCTTCGTGATCAGTTCCTCATCTCCAAGAAGTATATCACTAATATAATACTGTGTTGGAGATGTAATTTAAGACTTTAAATTGATCATGAAAAGATATAAGAGTAATTTACTTAGATAACGTAGATTCTTCAAAAATCCTGCTTGCATTTTAACTTGGATTTCTCATTAATATGTTCCTGCTAATTTAGAATAAATCATGGGAAATCTGTACTGGCATGCTGCTAGAATTTTCCCTAATGTGGTGTTGCCCATTGTCATTTCCTCTGATAAATCTGGGAAATTATTCAGTACTGGGCAAATCTTAAAAGAGAGCTGGTAGTCTCTCTAAATTGGAGGATAAAAGAGCTTAACAACACATGTATAAACCTTTCATGACATTTTCCCTCCTCTCTCAGGCCTGAGTGTGGTCCTGAGTATGCTTTACTTTCTTCTACAGGTGAATCTCATAATATTTATTGTGTTGTAATATATAGTGCAAGTTCCTTCACGAAGACACTTGGCTTTTTCCATGTCTTCTACAAAGCAGCTACCAACAGTTCTGTTCCTTTCTAATGCCTAGTAATAAAAAAATAAAAACTTCTAAAGCTATCCCACCTACTTTATAACTTGGCCTGGCTTAATCCAAGAAGATACACCCACTTCAAGATGTATTTCAGGAGCATACTTTTGTACCCAAATAACGTTGGTGGATAAAATCTAACAGAAAGACTTTAGATGAGGAATTGCCTACTTTTAAGTCATCAAGGAATATAAACTATCACTTCAGTCACACACTTGCTTTGATGACATTTTTATCTACACACAGTATAGGTGTGCATTTACACTCTGATGAAAATAGTTTTTTGTAATTAGTAAAAGTGAGGGTACAATGCATGTCACTGTAAGGTGGGTTGAAAAATTACCTTCTGCAGCTGCTTTATGACTGTAAAGGTAGCCTGAAATTACTCGGGGGTCTAACTCGGAGACTTTTAAATCTAGATAAGACATAACCTTAACATTTCTGTGCCTCAGTTCTTCCACCTGGAAAATGCAGAGAATCTGAAATTTGTACTCATTATCTCACTAACATGCTTAAAATATTTGAGGGGTAAGCTTGACGATGTGATGGTAGAAGGCAGTTAAGAGCTAATTAGCCAGGCAAGAAACCTGTTTTCAGTTTACGAGGTGAACAGAGGCTGATTAGATGAAGTGAAGAGGGCAAGGTACTGAACTATCTTGCAAGTAACCTGTCTGTTTGGACTATGAGATTATTAAGATATGGATTGTACCTTTTAATGTGTCATCTAACTAATGCAGAGCAGGACAAACACAGAAATTGCCTGCATTTAAATTGGAAATGCTAAAATATATCTGTAATCACTCAATTAGACAGTTCTGGGACAACTCACAGAGTTATTTTATCCCCAAGAATGTGATTGCTAACATTGGCATCGATGTGGAGGTACCTGAATTTCATTCCAATGATTCATGTTAACATGCTCTCTGTGCCTCCAGGCACTCTCTCAAGGTGGGTAGTAGCAGAAAAAGCTGAAAAGGTGAAGTGAGGGATATGTACGACAATCATGGAAACTTGGCTCAAATGGTTTGAAAAGAGAGGTTGCTGGTACTCCATGCAGTGACCTAGCTCTGATTCTGTGTGAATTTACTGCCTGTAAAACCTGCCAGTTTAATATGTCTAGAGAATGATTATTTTTATTTATTTGCCATTCTGTAACTTACTGCAAAAAAAATCATGAGAATCCTGCCAAAGCGTCACCTCCAGTCAGGGACATAACATCATAAACTGAAAATGGGGTATTAGAGACACACACATTGTGAACAACACATCACCTTGTATTGATACAAACAAGATTAAAAAGAAGAGTTTACTTTAGACTAAAACTTTTCCTCACAGCTTTCTATTTTCTTAGCTGAATTTAAAAGTTTTGACCATTTCATTTCTGTAATTCCAAATAAAAATAGTAAGGCTACTACTAGAAAGCATTGACTCATAATATTCACGAATATTGCTCCTAGGAGAATAGTAGGGTCATTAACAAAACACAGCAATCACATCTATGGTCCTCGATGGCATCAGCCCAAGCTTTGTAAAAGAGTGTTCCTCCCACAGGAGTTGTGAGCTCAGTTTTCTGCCAGTTTCCAGGATCAAACTCATGAGTTCAAAGGATTTGCCTTGACAATTGGCTGCTGGTTTCAGTGCTTCACTTCCTAGGTAAGAAAGGCCAAAAATCTCACTGCTTTCAGATGTGTTGCAGGATATGCTTCCAGGCTCAATATTAATAACAGAAAGAAACTCGAGGGGAAAAACCATCCTATATAAAAATGACACACTTATAGAGCAGTTTTTACACTTCAGCAAGATGCTAGTGTGAGTTTTGATGTTTTTCCTCCATGATGGCAGAGGAAGCCGAGATGTCAAATTCTGGATTAGATACTGAATCCAAAGTTAGGTGGGATGAATCCTAGTCTCTAAGAAATATGTCACATAGCTACTAGGGTGGAAGCAGAAGTTTGTCCCACACAGGTCCTTATCTCCGGTATTTATTTGTTTTGTAAAACACTGAGTTTAGATGTCTAGCTGCTATTTGAAATAGCAAGACAAAAGTTCTTGATGACCATCATGAGTGTGTGGTATCATGCCATGGATCCAGAACTCTATCTAAACATAAAAAAATGTAAAAATATGTGGTCTGCACAATCACTCACCCCCTACCCCCTCAAGAACAGCAACCCTGTAATGAGGGAAGATTTACTGAAACATTCAAAAATGTTCATGAACATTTCAATAAATATAGCAAAAGTATTTACAGAGTTTGGCTCAAATTGTTAGGTAGAACTTGCCACCTCTTTTGAGAACAAAATCGTGGATAGAGCTAATGTGGCATGACTTACAAATATGCTTTGCAAAGCATCCATATTTTCTCATCTTGTTATAGAGTAGCAAAATTAACTGTAGTATAAGTAAGTCACAACTATTTTTTTTGGTTGTTTTAATTTTGGTAATTTTTGCTTGCTTCACACCTGAGTTTTAAATGGTGTACCTGACTCACAGACAGTATGAAAGAGAAATACAGAGAGGACTTTTTATGAATGGAAAACACAAACTCTCTTATATGTTAGATTTGAGTAAACTCTGAACCTTCAAACATATAATTAACTTTAAACTGTTCAACAGTTTCTCTGACATGTATTTTATTCTTTGCACATTATTAAAAAAATTAATATAATTATGTATACTATTAAGATATTATTATGGATCCAGTGTGTAGTCTTAACTATAAGAATCTCTCAGTGCACTCAGTAATAGTTTATTCAATTGTTATTAAAAAGTAAAATTGACAAATTGTCTTTCAACCATCTTATTCTGATCCTAAGGGACAAAAAAGCACTAGTTTGCATAATATCTAAGGAAAAACGAATTGAGAATTGATTGATTCAAGGAAACAGGTCTGATGATAAAACTTTTGCTTATCCAAAATTGACCCACAGATTCTCTGAATTTGTAAAAGACCAGTTGTGTATTTTTTTTAAAGTAATCACATAAAATCTTGGGCTTCAAAATAAGAACAATCTTGTTAAGAGTTGCTGATACTGCAGAGCAATATCTGTCATATAACTTATTTTACTGGAGACATCATTATTGCTTCTTGAGTGACTTTTTGACAAATACTATGAGAATTATTTCATTGGCTAAACATTTCATGACAATTTTTAGATCAAATCCCTTGAATTTTATCAATGGGTTTATTCATGGAATAGTTTAAGAGAAGCTCTATGGTGAAGTTTTATTTTTGAGTAACAGTTTAAATGAGTGAATTGAACAAAGAACTTGTCTGCTTTTTTTCCTTTCTTTTTTTTTTTTTTTTTAATCAAGTCAGGATGTACATGAAGTGAATTTCAAGTTTTAAAAGGTTTGGTTGAGTCATTCTTCCTCCTCACCGCACCATTATTTTTCATTTCATTCTGCTTCTAGGTTACAGGAAAGAGTACAGATGGAAAAAGACTCTAAAAGCCTTTCAAACTGCGTATTCTCTTAGAAAACAGGATTTTTGTCCCTATTTTGAAAAATCAAAAGACTCATCTAAATGAGGCTTTTGATCCATATCAATGCCTTTTGACAGACATATTAGTTTATTCCCCTACCTTGAGCTTTCACACTGAAGGAACTGCCCACAGAGTTGTTTTCATTCCCCAAATCCTGATTTTTGCTCAGATGATCTTGTCTCTTTCCACCTTTAATTATGAACAGCGGA
Source organism: Orthonyx spaldingii (assembly GCA_013397795.1). Lineage (NCBI taxonomy): Eukaryota > Metazoa > Chordata > Aves > Passeriformes > Orthonychidae > Orthonyx > Orthonyx spaldingii. The sequence continues at coordinate 476,537 of VZTJ01005972.1, forward strand.
TATGAGTTTAGCTCTGCAGCAGTGTCTTTACAAGCATGTGTGGGTTTACATATGCTCATTGCAGAATATGCTCTGACAGCACCCTGCTAAGGCTTTTCCCAGATTAAGGAATCGTAAGCAGCTTTGGACCACTTGACCCTGCTGTTTCGTCACTTTATGATGTTCAAAAACATGTACATGGCCAATTTAAGTTTATCTAAACGCTTGACAAGAAACTTTTCAATTAAAGATCATGCTAAGTGACACTGATAGTAACCCCCTAACCAATATGGTGTAGCTAAATCACCATTAGATACTGGGAAAAGTGCTCTTCATAAAAAAACCCAGAGAGAACCATGTTTGAAGCAGTTCTTTCTTAGAAGTAATTTTTCACAATCTTGACAGAAAAAAATGAACTACCATCAAATGATCTAGGATGATTTCACTGCAAAGTTTTGCTTGGGATGTAATTTCCAAATGTTTGAAAAGAAAGAAAGAAAAAATATTTTTATATAAAAAGGAATGATGCCACATTTTTTCAGTATCAATCACACACAATGATTTATCCTTTTAGTAAATGGTGCCATATAATCTTTGTGTCGCATCAAACACCAAAGCAATAAATTCACTGGGAGGCACTTACAAGGTTGAATTGAGTTGTCTTCCAGTCCTTTCCCTAAATTGTCACATTTACTGCCTGCTGCAGAAAGAGGAAGCCACCAATTGATTTCTAATTCTGCAAACCCCAGGGTGTAAATGTGATTAGCAGTAATTGTAGGAGTTCAGCAACTGTTAATTTCTCCTCTCTTTGTTGTTTTTCCTATTTAAAATATTAACGAAATGTGTATGTAGACCAAAACTGACTCTGATGCAGCTGAACAAATGATACATATTTAATCAGAGCTGTGGGACCCCAATGTGGTTGTCTGAAACAAATGTGACATGTGCTTCCTCTCCAAAAAAAAATAGTCAGGCAGCTAATAAACAGAATCAGTATTTTGTTGTAACATTCATTGTCTACATGATGTCGAGTTTAATGGCATTACACGATGTAAAAAAGCCAGAAGTATACTGCTAAACTCGTCTTTTCCAGTTGGCTGTCCCTGAGGAGATTATAATGTGAGTGGTGTCTTTGTTTGTTGCATGCATAAATCTGCACAAATTCCTAAGTTTTCAGCTGTAAAGGAAGGTGGCAAGAAGAGACATTAACCCCTGCAGGGCTGAATGTCTCCTTGGAAAGAAGGAGTTTCACTGGTGCATCTAGGAATTGTGGAAAATACAAAAAAAAAAAAAAAAAAAAAAAAAAAAGGATTTTGCTCTCTAACTGCATCATTTCCCACTTGATTTTTCCTAGTCAAGATTCTTCCTCATCCCTGGCTACAAAAGTTTGCTAATATTTTTTAGCAAGGAAATGGCTCTCCTTTTTCAACACTTGAAAGACAGCTATGTTTACTTTTATTCCCCAGCATTAAATAATTTTCTTCAGTAACTTAGACCTGGGAAGGTCATGGGCACAACAGTGTGTAGTCCTATTCAAAATGGTTTGAATTTCTCAGGAAGCCAGCTGAAAGCTGGTTAACTTGGCATCTAGAGTTCACTCTTAAAGGCTAAAGCTAACCTAGTTGTAATTATTTTAAGCAACAATCTTAGAATCATAGAGTCATAGACTGGACCAAATTGGACAGAATAATGGTTGGACTTGGGGCTTTTTTCAACCCTAAAAATGCCATGATTTTATGATCCAGTCCAACCATTGCCCCAAGTCTGCCAAGCCCACCACTAATCCATGTCCCCAAGGGCCACATCCACATGGCTTTGAAATCCCTGTAGGAATGGGAACTCCACCACTGCCTTGGGTTGCTATGCCAGGACTTAACAACCCTTTCAGTGAAGAAACTTTCCCTAAATATCCAACTTAAACATTTAAGAGATTTGGGTGTTGAAATGCAGAAGTATTGGTCTCACAGAAAAACTTTTATTGTGGGCATATCTTTTCCACTTGGATTGACTTAGTGATATATAATTTATTGAGTAACACCCTGTAAATTTTACATCTGCCTAATGTCTGTTTTCTGCTCTGTTTGGTTGAGAGCTAAGGAAGTTTTTGAGATAAAGCACAGGTACCACCCTGAGCTCAGGGAGGGTGGCCACAGCAGTATGAAGATCCCATTGCCACAGAAAGGCGCACAGAAAATAGACCTGCATTGCATTGTGAGATGGAATAGATATCTCCAGACTCCAGCTCTCTGCCCTCTTGTTAATTTATAAATTCAATTTGCATTTTATTCTACATTTCCTTCACTGGAAAACACAACTTTGACTTCTTTTGGAAATAAAAGTCAAGAGATAATGTCTTTTTCACTCACTTGATTGCAAGCAAGGTCAAAATATCCCAAATATCATAAGAAAAGGGAATCTTCTGTTTTTCAGTATTTTCAATTGTGTTTGGCCTTGTTTGGCCATTTTCTTTAGGCAATATAGCCTTGACTTTAAAATGGGCAACTATTGCTAAAATATTTTAATATATTTTGAAGTATATTAATATGTTATTAATATTATATACCAAACAAAAAAATCATAGATTGGTTTGGGTTGAAAGGGACTCTAAAGATCTACTTTTTCCAAAACCCTTCCATGGGCAGGGACACCTCCCACAAGACCAAATTTCTCAAGGTTCCATGCAACCTGGTTTTTAACACTTTCATATCGTATAGTAATCATATAATAATACCACATTTATTACATAGTATCACTACGTTTGCAGTATGCATTTGTATAGATTTTTTATTTACTGCAGTAAATATATCATTTATCTACACACACATATAAAACCAGACATGGACACATATGTATTTGCAACTCTTTTTACAGAACAAATGCTGATCTTGTGAACTAAATTCTATTCCTTCTCTACACTTGCTTCCAATGCTTGCTGCTGTTTACTCAATGAATAATACTTCTAAGACACCTTTTAAAGTGCAATACAGAAATTACTTCCTTCTGTTTTCCCCAGATTACATCCCAGATACACAGAGGCACCATCAGTCTGTAAGTCAGAAAGTTGAAACATGACCCCTTGTTATTTCATTATATGTTATGATGCAAGATGGAGTTGTCTGAGTGTTTTGTTTCTTCTTATTTCTGCTGTTAAAATTTTTTTGAACAGGGAGTTTTTCTGTAATAACATGCTACACAGAACATATTCTATTCATGACAAAGCTGTGCTTGGGCTTCAGGAGAGCATGTCAGACTTTGGTGGGCACTTCCTCTCCTGGTGTGCACAATTCCTTAGGCCCCCAAATACTTGCACTATGCTGGTTTCAAAAATACATGTTTCTCTCTGCTGACAACTAGCACAGACTAGGCTGTGTCTAATATGTTTTAACAACGTGAATCAAGGTTCTTGATCTGCAGTTGTCAGAGGAATAAATATGCTCTTAATCCCCCTCCGAACAATTGCTCCCTACAACTCCCTGACATGAGGGTGCAGCCAGGTGGGGGTCAGGCTCTTTTCTCAAGTAACAAGAGATAGGACAAGAGGAAATAGCCTCACGTTCCACCTTGGAAGGTTTAGATTTGACATTAGAGTAGGTTTCTTTATGAAAAAGTTTGTTAAGTCCTGGAACAGACTCTTCAGGGCACTGGAGGAATCACTGTCCACTGGAAGTGTTGAAAAAATTGGTAGATGTGACACCTGGGGACACGGTTTAGTGATGGGTTGGCAGTGTTGGGTTAGTGGTTGGACTCAGTAATATTAAAGGGGTCTTCCATCCTGAATGATTCTATGACTGTGATTCTGCAGCTACTGTAGACTTCCTCCTAGAAATACCTTCTGGAAAAAGTGTTACCACTGACTCCAAAAGCAGAGTAATTTATTGCTCCAAAGGCCATAGAATAGTCACTGCAGCACCTCCACACATGCAGTAAAGGAGATAAGCACCTTCAAATCAAATTATAGGACTCCAAATATCTTTCTCATTTCCCTTACATCCATGAGGTAAGCCTACGAAAAGGAGAGGTTGGATTCTAGTTTAGCTCAGATGCCTAAGTCACCAGCAGGTGGTTTTTTGCATCTGGGTTTAACCCTCACAGATGGCACAGATATTTGGAAGAATACTTGGCAATATGGTCAGAGAAGTAATTATTTATGACATGAAAGACATTGCAAGCTCCATGGACTGCATGAACTACACCTCTGAGACGACTGACTGAGATGTGAACATCTACATTGTAGACAACCAAGGTGGGAGAAAAGGATTCAGCAAACAAACCCCAAATTAAGATTTTGCTAAGTAGAACTCTTTGTCATGAATTGTATTTAAACTATACTACTTCAAATAAAATTTAAAATAATAAAAAAAGGAAAACAAACACTTTCTGCTTCCAAATTTATTCTTTCTTTTGTTTTAAGTTTTAGTGGAATGAACAAAAAGGGAAGTTACAGTAAAAGGGAAGTATGTTTTCATAGAAGAACTTGAAAGAAACAACAGTCAAACCTCTTCTTTGATCAGAAGGAAAATGTAGCTCTTCACTGGATACTGTGGTAATGAAGTAAATGAACTCTAATGAAGTGAAATTCTAATAAATCCCACGCTTTGTAGAATAACACTCAGATGGAAAATATATACACATGCCGAATGACATGCTGGCCTTGTTACATTCCCAAGAAAAACCCACTGATAAATAGTTTCCAGAGTCAGAGGTTTGATTCTTTTTTTTGCTGTGTTCTTGTATGTATCCCTCTCTCCTCATTTCCGTCTCCAACATTGCATTCCTCCACTCAGTTCTCTGCCTTGTACTATTGTGCCTCCCTTTCAGGGAGTCCCCTTCCAAAGCCTTATTCTCCTCGTAACCTTTAGTTTGTGCGGACATTTCTCGTAGAAATTAATTTTCCTTCTTGCTAATGAAAAGGCAGTTCTAAACAGAAAAAAGACTTCAAGAAAATGTAGTTAAGGAAGATGCTGAGACCCATTCACATGTGAGTGAGTCATTGGTATGTCTATACCTCAGAACAAAAGAAGTCAAGGATCAGTTTCTGGCCTAGGGGTTATGACAATGATTGACTCACATCCACTGCTGCTTGGAAATCTCAAACTTGTAAAATTGTCTTGGAGATAGTTCATTGCTTTGGTCCAAGGCTGAGTCCAACGAGAGCTATCAATTTGATGGCTTTAGTTCTTACACTTTCTTTTTGATTTATTTCATAGTAAAGGTGGGCCCTGTGGCTTTTAATCAAGTCAGATGTTGAGGATGAAGAATCACAAAATGTGTAAGACTGAAAAGCACTGTGTCTGGTGCAACCTCCCTGCTCAAGCAGGGCCATTCTAGATTGAAGAACATAATAGACATTTTAAATGTAGATCATACAGTTGAACATCACTTGGTTACAATACTGTTCACTGATCATTGTAATAAGTCTGAAAACACCTCCTTCCCCATGTGTCAACACTATACTGTTATTTCTGCCTTTAGACAGCTGTGTACATGCTGTGGATATAGGTGCTATGTAGCTTTGTATGCAAACAGTTTCAGAAAAAAATTTGAGCTTCTGCAAGTATTTGGCTCATTTTTTTGTTTGAGTGTTCACAAAAATCTTGGGCTTCAAAGACTGTAGAAAAAAAGTATTCAGCCACAAAGTCTTGGTGGAAAATAAATGCTGTGCCTTTTATACAAGATTAATGAGATCAGAGGAAACTTTTACTTTTGAGCACTCCAGCACTTGTTACAACTAGTCTGTGTCTTTATTTCTCAATTTGCCTATTTTCTCTCTTCTTACTGCCTGCTCCACCCACATTTTCTCCCTAGAACAACCATAACATTGCATTTACAGCTGATTTGTAATGCTCAGAAATGCAATTTAGAATCCTTAAGTGAGGCTGTCTCTTTCTAAAAAGAGAGGTCTCTCGCTGTTTCTTTTTTTACCTGGCATACATCTAACCCTGCTCCTCCAGAATGGCAAGTATGATAAACGTGTCAAAAACATTCACATCAAAACCATGTGATGCGAGTTGTTATTTTGACTTCTGTTGACACCTCCTGTTATCTTTCACCCAGATGTTTCCATAAAGTAGCTCAATTTTTTTTTCTTTTTTTTTTTTCCCTTCTGACAGTAGAAACAGGCATTTCCGTTTCTAGTGAAACTGAAAGTTTTTCTTCCTCTATTACTCTATGTGCGGGTGCTTTTGCACAGCTGATCATTTCTTTACTGGAACGATCTTTAAGATGTGGGAAGGATTGCTGTCCAAACATAGCTTTGATTCACAAGAAACTAGTTATTCAGTTCATGCAAACTCTTGTGTGCATTTGCAGATATTTAGCTTGAACAGATTGCTCCCCACAAAGGAAGATCAGATCATCACAATATAAAAAGTCAGTGTTTTGTAGGCCAGCAAGTGCATTTTTATGGCTTCTAAATCAGTGTTAAAGGTGTCTAGACACCCAACTGCTATTGAAATAACTGGCTTTTAAATGCATGCAAAAAGATATTTCTAGTGATTTTTTGACCTAAAAGTTCTAAACAACAACAGTTATCCAAGACCCTGTGCCTTGTGAGGCATCCAGCCATGGCTTGGAAACCCAGGATTCTGCTAAAAGGTACTGAAGAAGGACACCCCATCCCTGGAAGTGTTCAAGGCCAGGTTGGATGGGGCTTGAAGCAACCTGGTCTAGTGGAAGGTGTTCCTGCCCATGGCAGGGGGGGTGGATGTAGGGGATTTTTAAGGTGCTTTTCAACCCAAACCATTCTATGATGAGTCAATGTAAGTTGCTGTGGTCACTAGCAATGGAATGCCTAGAAGAGCCACAATAAATGCCCAGAAAAGGAGTTAGGACTGCACTTAAGGACAGGTAAGCAGCCAGGCATCTAACTACAGAGCTGAAAATAAAGGTTATTTTTATTCAGCTTTTTCTAACTTGAGCCTCTCCTGAAGCCAAAGTGCCATGCTGCACACCTGGACTACCCTTAAATCTAGCAAATTAAGCACGAACAAGGAAGCTCTTTCTGAAATTGAACTTGTTTCACTCACTGTCTGTACCTGACCTGAAAAAAAAGCTGGGAACTTTTGACTCTCTCTCAGTGAAATGTCCCATTCATGAAGACAGTCCAAGTCTGGGATGTATTTGCCTTTCTTCTCCCTGTCCTCCACATTCATGCTGTCTGTGAAAGAATGTGTCCTAAAATCTTTCTTGTAAATATTTTCTTAGTCTTAAGACCAGGGGGGATCTTTGTAACAACCTGGTTAAACTAGAAAATTTTACCCAGTGTTTCCTGTGTTAAAACCAATGCCTTAAATTAGAACAATCACACTCAGAAGGAAAGACAGACTCTATTTAAGGACTGGCATGGGTGGTAAATCCACCACATCCATTGGCAAAGCTGTTCCTGTGATTAATTGCCCTCACTGTTTAAAAAATTACATCTTACTTCCTGTTTGAATTTTCCAGTACTACTTCAATTGTTTCAGTCAGAAGTTTCTTAGTTTCTAGGTTCTGTCCACAACAGGAAACAGAAGTGCCAAAATACCATGAAAAATTTTTTTCATCTTGTTTTTCCTCCCTCAGAAGGAGGAAGATATTAAACCAGTGAAAAAGAAACTAGAGATTTGCTTGGTCTGCACACAGCTTCACCACTAATCAGAGTCTGCAGAGGCTTTATTTAAGCTAACTTCTAGTTGTCAAATCTGTGTCCGCAGTTTTTCTCCCAACTTTCTGAATCGAAGATATCCACTAGATAAAGGACTCATCTTATCTGAATCACTGAGACTGAGATTCAAACTGCATTAACAACTCTATAAATACTTATGTGCTCTTCCACTGCTGCTGAAAGATTTGGCCAGTCTCACAAGGCTGGGATTAATCAGAATTCCAGCACTCCTTGGTTTGGGTTTTGCTGATGTACCTTGCAGTTTTACAGCATTTAATGTGTGAATTCACAGATTTCCCATGGGATTGCAGTGAAGCTAGCTCTGCTTTGGCCATATTATTCTGTGGTTTCTGACTTTCTCCCTGTGTGTTTCTGTACAGAATCTGGCAGGAAAATATGCAGCAAGGGCGTTTAGTGCACCCAGGCAGAGTGAAGCATGTGTTTACATCTCTTCCTGAGCCAGGGTCAGAGCAGAGGTATTGGATAAAATTTTTTTATACTGACTCCTTAACATCAGGATCTGAGTTTAGCTTCTCCTCCAAGAAATGTTTTCATGTCATCTTCGATTCGAGGGTGAAAATCTGGTCATATGTACATAACATCAGGCACAGTATTTGAATGGTTAATAAGCCAAAAATTCTTGAGGTTTCGTATGACTTTCTTTCCTCATTCTTTTCCTTTTAATGTGCTGCTTTAATAGCAGGATGAATGTATGTTATGCATTTCAGTTTACACATGGTTCTACCATTAAACACCTGGATTTGAAGTAGTTTCTTCCCTAAGGATTTCAACAAAGGCTTTGCCCCAGTTTCAGGATCCAGGTTGCTATGAGTTAGCCATGTGCCACAGCAATATTAGCTCAGAGAACACTGTAGTTGTTTGCACTGCAAATGCAGCTCTCCTGATGGTCATAATGAAAGAAATCAGCTTGCATTTCTTTAATGACAAAGCCTCCCTGGGTATTAATTTAGTTCTATATGACTATATGTCTTGTCAGCCCGACAAATGTGAAAACATAGGCTAAGAGAATTGTCAGTAAAGTAACTTATGATCCTTTGTTGTGTGTTGCATGGCTTTACTTCTGTTTGGGAGCACAGGAAGGCTCCCTAGAAAGGGATAAATTTATAAAATAACTTCTTGGCAAAGTGAGTTCTAAAATAAACTCATGTTTCCAGTGCCTTTTACAAAATATAATCTAGTTCTCCTATTTATACATAGACTTTGATTCCTGGGCCAAATACTTGTTTGCATTTTTGATTTAGTTTCATTGTATGACAGAGCTGGGATGTGTACTGTGAGGGAATGTGTTCCTCTTAGTAATTTGAAAATATTCTTTTAATTAATCTCTAAATGTTTTGATAGTCTAGCACAGTAAAGAAAGGTACAGTAAACTAGACACTGAAGTTATGACAACAGCAAAATGGAATTTCAACTGGAATCTGACATTCAGTTTGGAATTGAGATTAGTCTAAATTATTGAACCAGTGTCATTTGCCAAAAATTAGTTCAAGTCCTTTCATTTTACTCTCTAAAATCTAACTGGTTCTTTTATATACTGTATGCTATACTGACAAATTATCAATTTCTTTTTGGTTTTTAGAAAAAAAGTGGGAAGAAATTATCTCATCTAATCCAGGAATCTCTGGATAATGTTATAGAATATTATATGTTCTAGAATATTGTATGTTATAGAATATTATAGAGTATAATACAGAATAGAGTGTTATGGTGTAGAATGTTATAGAGTAGATTTGAATGTCATAGCAAGCTATATAGCTGGGCAAGTGTATGCCATAGGTTGATCTTGGTGATTATAATAGCCTTTTTGGCCTAAAAGCCTAAAAAATTTAATGTTATTATTTTAATTCACTTTACATAAGATGTGCTGAAATTTATCCTTTGAAAAGGCTTGTGCAGATAGGAAAATCTGTAGCAAGTGAACTGGCAACTCTGCTGCTGAAGAAAACGTTTTTAACATCTCATTCTTTTGAATAGAAATGATTCATCAGGGATCGTTTGCAAATCTTGGAGATTTGCGAAGTAGTGTCTTTGTGCAAGATAAAGCAAACAAAAATCCAGAGTGCTAGTGCTTGTCAGCTTCATGCTTATAAATGTTTCTATTCTGAGGATTGGGTTTAAAGCTGAAAAAAACCAAAAACCAAAAAAACCCCCCAGCACTGCAAGAAGGAGTGTGACTTCATGTATAAGCTCAGTTGTCAGGTTGAAAAAAGACTGTGGAGTGAAAGGTGGGGCTATCCCAACAACAGGTGAGCTACACAGACACCTTTTCCACCACTGTATTTCTCAGACAGCAGGTTCATGTTATGTGCCTTGATGGCTCCAGGCAACAGTTTTTCCACATAACCCATTTCACCAGCTGTCAGACTCACAGTTATCCTAAACCCAAAATATCCATCCAACCTAAAATATCCATTAGTCCTACACAGTCTTCATTTTTAATTCCTGTTTGCCTAAATTTATGCATGAGCTGAAGTGCTTCAAAGGAATGTAGCTAAATTATCCATGGTTCCTTCCCTGTGGTTTCTTGCATCAGTAACTTGTATTTCAGATACATCTTGAAGTTTAGTAGTGACCTCACCTTGAAGGGAAAGATGAAATCTCAGTTGCTGACATTGATTTGGCCTTAAAAACAGTAATAAAGCAAATATCACAAATGTGTAGCCAAAGGCAAATATTCAAATAAGAAGACAATCCCTTCCATTCCATTTCCCAGCCCTCTGGCCCTGGAAAACCTAATGGTTGCCCTGCAGCCCAGGCTCTGTCAGCAAGTCCATCACTGCATTCGGACTGTTAGAGCTCTCTTGTGGGAAATTTTCAAGCCACGCATGTTTGGTTTTCCTCTTCCTGTTTGACTCGTATCTTTAAATAATATGGTTATTCACAACAGCTTGTTTTTTGACTGGGGCACAGGGTATATTTTTCTAGCAGATAAAAAAACTTCCCACAATTTGCTTTGTGTTATTTCCCCTTTCGAAGGCAAAGCTGATAAATTCAGGGTAATATGTAATAGATGCCTTCCTGTTTTTACGTATTGCTCTGTCAGGCTTGTCAGCCAGAAAATTATTAGCTAGTTTTGTGGCTTTAACATTTAAACAAGAAAGACTAAGCAGTACACTTACCCTAAAGAGCAAGCGTGAATAACAGTGCTTATGCTGTATCCTGCTTCACAGACAAGCCTTGGTGAGGTATAGTAGGTCTCTTCTACATCAGCAAGACTTTACGTATATACATATCTTAATTTTTCGTGTTTAAACCTTCATTTCTACTCTGTACTATTCTCACTTTCTGAGCAACTGGCAATAGAACAATAGGAATGTGTGTTGGTTTTAATTTCATCCACTCAAAAATGAGTTGACCTGACTCAGCAATCACTGATCTTCTGTAACCAATGGGGTCAGGAAATCTCCATGAGCTGATCTACTGTATTTATATACTTATTATGGATAAGATAGGTTATTCTCTAGGTTGTCTTGTCTTCTCATTGCATGCAGGGAAAGCCTATGTGATTAAAGAACCACAACTGAAGTGCCAAGATTCAAGAAGGTGAATGCCTAGCTTTGTGAGCTGGCCACGTAAAAAAGTCTCAGGAAAAATCCATGAACTGAGATTATGTCTTCCACATTATCCTAGCACTACTCCTGATAGTCATACATCCTTCCTCTACCTTTTCCTGCTTATACTACTGTTCAGTGTCTGAGGGATACATAACTTTCACCCTGACCAAGACTGACCTCACCTGTGGAATCAGTGCCATGGACTCTCTGCTGTTTAATAAAAACTTCATTTACCCAAAGTGAACAGCTCAGATCTATTAAAGGGATTGTTATTTGACTGTCTGTTTTGTTTGTTTGGTTGGTTGGTTTTTTAATTTATTTATTTATTTACGTGTTTGTCTGGAACCCAAGTTCTTTTTTATAGAGGCAGGATATGAGTAAGCATTTCCTGGGTTGGAAGCTGATGACATGATGGGTTGGAGACAAGGAAAGTGAGTAGCTTTTATAGCACACAGGATACATACACAGTAAATGGTGATAGGACAGTTAAAGGGCACTTCAAATCTCTTCACAGAGGTGAATCAGCTTCTGAACACTATACTGAACACTGACTTATAAAATTCTGGAGAAGTGTTAGAGAGTTGACTGAACATGGAAGAAAATCTGTCTTGCTGAGCTGAGTTGTTGGAAATCTTGCATGTGTGAAAAGTATTTGAGTTGAATTTTCCCCTCTTACCCAAACATGGCAGAAAATGCTAGTGTCCCCCTGCACTTCACAGCAGCAATTAAAATGCTTCCTTTTTGGGAGTTTCTAAGTCACTTCAGGCTGCTGTAGGCACTAGGCAGAGGGAAGCACTGGTCCTATAGAGCAGCTGTGCAGAAGACACTGGTGTGTCTCACATTCTTCCCTGCTGGAGCAGCGTCAGTGGAAACAAAAACCTGGCCGGGATAATAGCCTTGCCAGCTGTCCCCACACAGTGATGTGTTGGCCACTTTCTGCATTTGGAAAACACTCTGTTTTCTGTGCTACTCAAATAACATCCACTTACGGTTTTGGAGCTTGCACATTACATGTAAATCAACTTTCTTCTACTGATTTTGCAGACCGAGATTGTGCCTCATTGGTGTAAGTTGTCAAACATATCCTTTCTTCCATTCTGCTGCCCAAAAGAGTGGAGTCACTCTGTAAATTGCACAGCACACAAGAATTGTGTGGCACTTCTGAGACAAGAGGGGATAAAGAGGAAGTAAATCCTAATGGCCAAACTGAGTTAAGTTCAAAGGGTCCTTGTTTTTGGTCTCCTTACTTTAACACTTGGTGATAGCAAATGATAAGGAAAAGTGTAAAAAGCAGCATGACTCCAGAGGCTTTCTGCAGTGATCTTTCTTTGTGTCACCCAAGAGCTAATGCTTGGACTACATAAATCACTCTTAGGATCCAACAACCACAATAGGAACTGGGTAAAAAATATCGCTGGAACACTATTTTGAATCAACAATATATGTGACACCCACAATCCAAATGTCTGTCTGCCCATTCCATCACACCATTTTGGAAACAAAGGCCTTTTCTTTCCATTGGTCCTCTGCATGAGTGAGTACATCCAGACTGAAGATCATTTTTTGTTGTTTTTCAGCAGCTGCTGCTGTTTTGAGTTCAATCAATTTAGACACTTCATTTCCTCCACTTTGCTGTCTGTGGGTCCCACCAGTATTAACCCTGAGTGAAATATGCAAAGTGGGGCAAACATTCATACTCTTTCTAAGAACTTCCTGAAAATCCAGACAGTGTCATTTGTTTCACCCTTCTCCATAGTCAACGGCTACCATATTCCCTGTGACATTATTGTACTAAGCAACTGGCCAGGATGTCTTTACTATCAGATTTTCCAAGGTTAAGAACCCCAGTTTTGAAAAATCAGCCATTTATGGACAATTTTATAATCCAAACATATATTTGTAGGAAAAAATTGATTATCCCTTTATCCTGAAAAAAGTATGAGGAAATGCAAGCACAGTTTTGGATGTGGAACCTCCACGGTGTCACTGTAATAGACTTCAAAGTACGTTAGAATTTACTTTCCATCCCTACACCCAGACACAAAGTCTATACATTCTGTCATTACACACATAAAATGAAAACACTTTCCAAGCCAAAGCAGAAAAGGGCTTTGCTCCTTGTTCAGCAATTAAGAGGTTCAGTTATGGAAACATCATGTATTTTTAAATTTGAAAAGGACCTAGTTCCTTCTGGTGCCTGAGGTTATTAAATCCATATTAAAAGGACACAGCTTAGAGAAACAGTGAAGTCATGCATCTGAACGGAATAGCACCATAATCCATTTCTATCACATGTTGTGTTTTCCAAATTACAGCTCTTCATAGTTGTAGATTGAAGGTTGTATTTTTCTATTTAGCTAACAGAAAATAACTTCTACCAATTTTCTGCCAGCAGTTCATAAATCACCATAAACAGAGAGCTTATCTAGAGGTTTGTGAATGCATACTTTTTCAATTTAGTGCCCAAGAGAAAAACAGCAAAATAAAACACTCAGTTTTGGTCTAAATTAAATGTTTCACATGACCCAAACTCTATAATTTCTGTTTTTCCCCCATCTCTTTAGTGACAATATGCCATTTTGAAACTGAAGTATGAAAACATTTTGTTTTGAAACTATTAAATGTTTTATGCAAAAATATACCACTTTCCACACTGAACTCAATATTCCAAAACCATAGAGGACTTCATCAGGATGGAATCAGGGTCTTTATGAAGAGACCTGGTGCATACCTTTTAGTCAATGACCATAAACTAAACAAGCAAGGTTCTGACTTGGTAGAAGTAAAATATTTCTCATCAAAGGACAGTGAAGCATTGGCAGTGCCCTAAAGAGTTTGTGAAATCTTGGTCCTTGGAGATTTTGAATATCAAACTGGAATAAGCCCCAAGAAAACGAATTGAATTAAAAGTTGACCCTACGTTGAAGTTAGACTCGAGATCTCATTAAGTTCTTTATAACATAAAATATCCTATGATTTTGTGCATTGGACAGAAACAAGTCACTTTGACTAATCCCAATCTGTCTTGTTCAGGAAATAAACCTATTCAGTCAAGGACATGCCATTTAAAACTGGTCAGCTACTTCAGCTTGAAGTATAATAAGGGACATTGTAATGAATTTGACTGTTGGTCTCAACACAGCTGAAGATTTAATGTCAGAATTGTTAGGATTGAATTTGCTACTCTAATTTCCCTTTTGTTACAGAATTCTCATCCCACAGAGTTTTCAGCAATATTTAGGTGAGAACTGGTCACATATGCACAAGGCTCACAATTCTCTTCCAGGAAAGGGATGTTATTTTTAGATATTTGAACTGGAATAAGCCAAAGCTTTAACAGTGAATAGTCTTTTCTTGGATATGGTTAAAGATTGCAGTCCCCCTTTTGCTCTCAAGAACAATTATTGCTGTACTTGTTGCAATTACATTTGCAATTATTGTGAAGAACGTTTTCTGAACCATTGTTCTTCCTTCACAGATTGATACTAAAATATTGCTACTAAAATTGGTGAACATTTTTGTGTTTTATTGTACAGAAATGGAGCTGTCTAGCTCAGCTTGCAGAAGAGATGGCTCCAGGGTGACCTCATCGTGGTCTTCCAGTATTTGGATGTTTGGAAGAAATCCCTCAGTCAAAGGGAAGTGATGTCCTGGCACAGGTTGCTCGGAGGAGTTGTGGCTGCCCCATCATTGGACGTGTCCAAGGCCAGGTTGGACACTTGGAGGAATCTGGGATAGTGGAAGGTGTCCCTGCCCATGGCAGAAGGATTGGGATGAGAGGTGCCTTCCAGCCCAAGCCATTCCATGACTCTGTGACAGCACAAGTCTTCTTCCCATGGGAAAAATAAAGCTAAGCTCATGTTTTGGCTGAATTGTTTTCAAAACAGACAGTCAGAGCTCCATCCAATCAGCCCTCGGGGGTGGATGGCTGTGGCCAATCATGTGAGAGTCCATTTTGTATATAAAAGCTGAATTTAATAAATAAATTGACCTCTTTTGCCATTTGATCTCGACCTCTTCTTATTGCGACATCGGCTCAACAGCGACATGACTCTATGATTCTAAGGTTCTAAATGGACTTTTGGAATGGTCACTCTTTGCATAGGCAACTTTGGTTACTGAGTCAGGAAATGAAGCTGCATAATGAACATTTCATAGAGAACATTCCCCAGTAAAAGCATGTAAGAATGGAGACCTCAGGTTCCCCTTCAACTGAATCTTGAGTGGTATCAGCAGGTCCTGAATTGATCCAAT
The DNA here is from genome assembly GCA_013397795.1 of Orthonyx spaldingii. Classification (NCBI taxonomy): domain Eukaryota; kingdom Metazoa; phylum Chordata; class Aves; order Passeriformes; family Orthonychidae; genus Orthonyx; species Orthonyx spaldingii. The sequence goes on from VZTJ01005972.1 coordinate 491,987, forward strand.
TACATGAGACAAACTACATCCTGATGGTTTCTTCTTCCTTCAGCTCTAGCACAATAATTTGGTAATTCATAACATTTTCAACACTTTGATTCCACCAAAGAAAAAACCAAAAATTGTAATTTTATAGAATTAGTTCCCTACTGTGAGAGACTGAAATGGTTAATAGCTTAAACATTCTTAAGATCATCAAAGGACTATTGTCCACTGTTGTTAACTGTGCAAAGACGCAACTGTTCATCTGCAACCATGGAAAGCCCACTCCTCTAGTCAGTGCTGATTTAGACTCAACTGCGACAAGATGATGTCCCCTTTTTTAAACTCTAAGCCCCACAGAGTGAGCATGAACCCTTTCCCACCTCTTGTGTATCCTCTTTGTGTTTTGTATAATGAGTTCTTGTGCTTCATTGTGTACTTAGACCATGATATTTATAGGGAAGGTACTAGGACGATCATGAGTATTTTGGTGCAAGTAAAAAGCCCAATAAAAACTTAAGAAAGTCAAGATCGGAGCCTCTAGGCTGAGGAGCTGAGGAAAACATGTAATCAGAGAGATATTACAGGAGTAGTGAAATACTTTGCATTATTCTGATGCTTTTTCATTACATCCTGCAGTGCAATATGACTGGATGAGTCATCACAGCAGCAAGGACTAAATTTAGGATATCTTTGAAGTAATGACTCTTCACTACCTACACTAAATGGCCTCTGTTTTCTACCTAAAAGACTACTGATTCTCACTGTGAAAGGACAAGGACTTTAGCTTCTTGCTTAATGCAGGGTCATCAAGGTGAAATTGTGACATTTAGGAAATAACCATCAACTTGTGTCCTTTGGCAGTGTTCTTAGAATCCATATAATATAAATCAGGAGTTATGATGTTCTTTCATGCTCTGAGAAAAATGTAGCAATCACACTTCCTGATGTATTTCTGTAACTGTAAACTAATTATTATGAGTAATAATTGCTGTGATAGGGTCAGTTACGGTTCTCATCACTGCACTTTCACTAGCTAGCATGCATTCAGTAATGTTCCCAGCCATTGACATATAATATATGAGCAATTAGAGGTCTCGGGGGATGATCTGCACACAAATCCTGCACACAGGCAAAAATGAAAATAATTTTCTTTTTCACTCTCTGTCTATATCCTCATGCACCCACTTTAGTGATGAGGGAGCCCAAAGTTTTATTTTAATGATGGGGAGTTATACCTGGCAGCCAAGTATCTGTGGAGCTGGAAAGACTAGAAAAATCTGTGAAGGAAAGCTGGCATTTGGCAAATTATGTCAGCCACTAAAAATCTTACAAGGCATATGATCAGAGTTCCCTGACTGTGAGCCAGTGATTCCTGAAAAAGACCAGCTGTCGGCCATGAAAAGGAGAGTGGCTCCTGGAATGGTGGCTGAGAGCTAAAAACTCCAGCAGTCTTGGGAGATGCAGACCTTGGAGCCTTGTATTTCTCTAGCACCTGCAGAACAGCATCAAAGAGAAAGGGAGGAAAAATGAGGAAAGAAAAAAACTAAAAGAATATTAAACAAGATTGTTAGGACTTGCCTGGGGCTTGGGGAACATGAAATATCTTCCAGAATGGATCACTATGATAATGAAACTTTAGAACTCGATTAAAGTTCACAGCAGTGGGGAGAGGCAGCTCCATCAGCTCACAGCTGTGGCTGAGCCTGGGAGGAAGGCGAGTTCTGTCTTAAAATCCACCCAGGGAGAACACAATTTCGGTAACATCTGGCACAGTGGAGGAATTTAAAGGGTCAGACAGAGTGGTAAGTAGGGGAATGCACCTGGCAAGACCCAAGTGGAATTAGGTCAAAGCACCATAAAACATGTACCCAGATACACTGCAGGTCGTACCCCATTCAGACAGGGGTCCAGAGAACTTATATAGAAAGAAAAAGAATTTTCATGGGCATGACTATGAGGAGAGGGAGAAATTTAAAACCAGGTGACTTTTTTTTGGTAACAAATATTTCACATGAAATATTAAACAAAAAATCCACAGAGAATTCTAATTATTTTAGTGCAAAATACATCTTAAGGAAAGCAGGAAGAATGAAACTTAGAAAGTGATTATAACCTACATTTCCTGAGGCAAGTAAAAGTGTATGTCTCTTTGGAAAGTGAGTGCACGAGGACAAAAGAATTTCAGAGAGAAAGGGCACTCAGTCTTTTCTTCCCTGTTTGTTGTGGGTTTTTTTTGTATGTTGCAATGTCAGAACCCTTGCAAGACTCCTATCTTTTTGGGGAAGGACGCAAAGAAGAACTGCAGGTAATTTGAATTGTTCATGGGGATTTCTAAGACATATTTAGGAGAGTTTTCAGGAAGCTGCAAACTTGGAGAAATAGATGACATTCCGTCCTTATTGAATCCAGAGGCTTCCTATTGACTTTTTGCTCTCCACTCAAGGGCAATTTTGAACAAAAGGCAAGTAGAGAGGGGTGACCATGAGTATCTCTTCTGAAAAGAGGTACCAGTAAGCATTTGTGTTTATGTATCAGGTCAGTTCAGGCTATTCAGAATGATTGTGGACACCATTAGGTGTCATTAAGTCCATAGCCTGGTAACCAGGGGACAACCCCTTATGCTTGAAGATCCAGGTTGCAGCTTCCTATTTGATAACTAAAGAAAGTTAAATTTGAAAGTGAGATTCAGTGAAATCTTAGCATGGTGTTCAACACCCTATTTTTTTTTTAATAATCAAAGTTGGACATACCCCAAAAAGCAGCTGTCACTCACAGAATTTAGTTCATTTGGAGCAAAGCTCAGTTGGTCCAGACAGGAATTTTCTTAGAAGTCTGGAATAAAGTTTTACTGTCATGTTCTATAAAACCAGTCTAATGATAGATGGTGGCAATGTAAACTGTTGAGAAAGGCAATTTTACCTAAAAAAAAAGCTTCCCCAGACTTCTGTAGGAACCTGGGCCTTAGGGCCTCTGTTTTCCTCCTTCTACCCTACCTAGGAACTTTATACAGTTGAAAACAAATCTAAACAACTGTAGGGAGATTTGGCTGGGAATGCAGAGAGCTGGCAAGGCCCTGCTCCCTCCCTAGCTGCGATCATTTATGATCATTAAAGTTAGCCTCTCTAGGAAAAAAAAAAAAAAAAAAGACAAAATGTGGAAGTGCATGAATCATACATTCCAAGCAGTAAAAACATAAAATTATAGAAGTTAGGCTGTATGATTTTCCTGTCCCTCCCCCACTTCGCCTCCATTCCCTAACTTAAAATAGAAGAAAGCTGCAGAGAAGTGAGACCAAGGATTAAATCAGTCAGAAAACGAATCAGCAAAGCTGCTCTGAGATCTGTAAGCAAAGCAATGAGCAGCAGAAGAAATAACTATACCAGCACGTAGGGAAAAAATAAATAAAAAAAAAAGACAGATTAGAAGAGTTGCAATGGATTTAGGAAATTTTATTTAGGATCCATTTTGTTTTTCTGACCCTGAAATAAGATTAGAATCTCATATATACATTGCAAGAAAGAATTCCCCACTTTCCAGTCCAAACATACAAAACAGAAGGAAGTGGACAGGAAAAAGCCAAATAGTAAAGACATTTGTGATCGTTCACTGTTTAGGTGACAGAACAGCCTGAAGCCCTACATGAGATGAAAATTCAGTTTTGAGAATACAGTGTCCTATTTGTATGATAGATCACTGCATTGACCAGTGCAGTCTCCATGCACAAGTGCTGTAACTTCCCAGAGTTACGTATCACCAAGAAAAGTGTACACACTAATCCATTTGTCACATTTTCCTTTCTGTATCTTTGTTATTCTAATTTATGTATCAGTCAGTTGGGTTAAAATCGAGTTAAATTCAAGAGTAACCACAATTCCAGGGATGGCTCTTCTCTCTGTTTTAACAATTTGTCATCGTGTTTTCTGGAGGACGTTTTCACTACAGCTGATGACATTTAGGTCTGAAAGACTTTGTGAAATGAAACAAAACCAAGCACAGCCAACGCAAAAAAAGGACAAGCAATGTTTTGCTCATTTTACTTTCAACATTTCTTCCCTATTTGGAAAAATCCGCTCGCGAATCTGACTGAAACCTTATCTCCAGTTGGCACAAGCCATCACGGATTCACTGACATGAATGGAGTTTACACCTGCTGTGGATCGAGCTCAATGACCAGAAACCTATGAAACCTTACACTAAGTAGAAAGGGGGCAAAGTAATGTAGCTCCTCTCCCAAGGGGGTGCACATGTGCTCTTACAGAGGTAGGAAATATGGGTTTCCCCTCAGAGGAAAGTGGAGTAGGTTTGACAAAGCAATGTTAATGAAGAAAGCCAAGAAGCTGCCTAAGCTGGAAGGAAGATGTGAAATAGACATCGACATATTAATGATGATTTTCTGTGTTTTCTTGTCACTTTCAGAACTCAGCACAAATCCCTCTGCTATTTAATGGAAAGGTTTCACTCAATTAGAAGGTTGATGATGTTCCTATCAGCTTTTCATTAAATCAAAATTACTTTGGAAGCTGATTTTGACTAAACCCCTAGGTTACAAGAGACAATTAAGGAGCCTGATGAAGGTGGAAATTTTAGAGTTAGAACAGCCTAATAAAGGAGAGAACATTTGAGTGCATTGGCTTTTTACAAGTCCTAGTACAACTCTGCTGTGTGATCCTGAGATAGCGTCCACACCATTCCTTGCCTTGCTTTCATGATTCCACCTTTAATGCACACACATTATTACTGGTCTCCTTTCCACAAAGTCTAATGAAAAGCAAAAAGCAGAACAACCGTGCCCATTCCTACTCAAGAACTTTGAGATTTTAGATGAAAACCAGTGGGTTAGAATGAAACATATAGCCTAAAACCTAACCTTAAGGTAATTGAGCTACTCTGAAGCATTCCATCTATACTTCAAATTATCTGTTTAATAGTACTTTGCATAAGGAGTTTTGTTCAAAAAATTGTTTCTTCTCCAAAGGCAGAGCAAAGTCTCATAGGAGATATCTGGGTAATCTGTAAACAAAGGCTGTCCATGCCCAAAACAACAGTCAACATCTGAAATGTTATGACAAACTCAAGTTTATTTTCCTGTTCTGGGCACAATAAAATATAAACATTCAGTGACTCATCCCAAAATATGATGATACCCTACTGGGACAACTGCCTACAGCATAATCTACTTTGGGACTCACAGAAGAGAATAATAACCAGCCCCAATGTTGACTGAAAGTTCAAATCAGGAAGCTGATAAGAACTGGTGATCAGTAGTCCATGGTGGACTACTACTTCTAGTAGTTTCCCCGTGGAGACCTGAGAGCCATTGGGAAGGTGAGGACACATGAGAAAGGAAGTATCTTTGAAAACGTCTGGAAACACAAGTGCAGCAGGCAAAGGCACTTTTGTTCCATGGCAGGATGCCTATTTTGTCACCCCCTGAACATCCACTCTCCTGTCAAGTCCCATCTTTCTCTTCACAGAAAGGCTGGGGATCAGGCCTAGCAAAGAGGATCATGAGCTGATGTAAAGATGGGCATCATTAAATTATGTTGACCAGAGAACAGAGTTGCAGAATCACAGAATGGTTTGGTTTTCAAGGCAGATTAAAGACCATCTAGTTCCAGCCCTGCATGGTCAAAGAGGAAGGAATAGCTTGTGTGCAACAACTAGGAAAGTTAGATGAGATAGGGAACAGGGAAAAGTGCTAAGACATCAAAGAAAATTGACACATAACAGCAAATGCAATAAAAAAACCCCAAACAACAGGGTTTGTATTTCTTCCCCACTGATTCTACTGAACTTCACCTTTCTGCTTAATCTACCAGCCTTAGATTCTTTGCTGACAAATTACTAATTGCTGACAAGTAATGTCTGACAGGAGGGTGAGACAAAGGTTCCACCGCAGTTTTCTTGAGCAGAGTGCACTTATGTGGCACATTTTAGACTCACCTACCAGAAGGAATGTAATTCATAAACCTGTGAGGCACTTTTGGTCTTGCAGCATTGTTTTGCTTTACAACTCTACAGTATTGGTGAGAAAAATAAAATATTAGCCAGAATTGGAACGGCTAATGTCAGACAAGATATCAAATCATCTGTAATTCTTTCTTTTTCAAAACAACCCTTTGATGGCTCTTTGATCAGTGGCTAGTTAGTATTGTATGTCTTCTTCTGACAAACAATTTCCTGTGCCAATATTATAGAGTACTCTGATATGCACATTAAATCTAAATTAGTGTACTAAATGTGTTAAATTGCATGCAACTGTCAGCTAATCTGACATTTATCTCATGCACCTGATATACTGCCACCCACGCCTTCAGCAGAATCTCAGTTTTGTTACACTTGAGGTACGGGAAATAATGTGTATTTGATACAAGGCATTATCAAAATTCTTGCATTCTACATACATATAACTGGAGTAGGATATAGCACAGGTGGTGTGCTTGTATTTAGGATGATCAGCTGAGGTTGCCTGGGATTCTGATGAGGGTCTTCTGTGGGTCTTTTCACCTTCTACTTGGATCTGAGGTTATACACGTCAGCCTCAAAGTACAAATTTATTGAAAGACAAGGGCAGAGCTAGGGAAAACTCTGCTTCTGGAGACATGACTCTACAGCAGCTAGCCTGAACAGTTTCTGTCCAATGCAGCAAAGAGATATCATTGTATACAACTACACTTGCCAAATTATATGGCTTAATTAATGGAAATTTGAGTACAGCCATCATGGAATTTATTCAAAGTAACAATAAAATGAACTGACAACCAAATGCCCAATAAGAACTAATTTCTGTAACTGGATCAGTTTGATTGGACAAAATTGAGTTTTACAGAACCATATCGAAGCATTAGGCAGGTAGTGCCAGACATCAAGATACAGTTTGGGAAGAACTTTAGCTGGTGAAGAATGTGGCCTAAGGGAAAGAACAGATGACTTCTAATGGCATTATCCGGTAGGGTTAACATGCATTTTTTCCCCCCATTTAAGGACCATTATGTTATTAATTTTTGTAAGTCACCTTGAAATAAACTTTGGAAATATGCTGTAAAAAACTTGAATGAGAATTACTACAGATTTTATAGACTACAGATCATGTGAATACCAGCTGGATATAGATCATTCTGAAAACTTCAGGACAGCATCTATTCAGGCTTCCTCTATCCACTCTGCATCAGGTAGAAATTCAGTGGCACTATACTAATAAAAAGGACATAGAAGGGTTTTGCTTGGAAAGGACCTTAAACACCATCTTGTTCCAACCCCTCTGCCATGGTCAGGGACAGCTTCCACTAGATCAGATTGCCTTGGGTCCCATACAACCTACCTGCATGTCTCAGCACCAGGAAAATTACTGGAAGATCTAAGAGTAGGAGTGTCTGCTTAAAAAAACCACTTATATAACATTGTTTTGTCACCGTGCATAGGTTAGAGAGCATTGCAGAAGTAAAACATTTGCCCATATTAATACAGAAAATTCAGCTGTTAATACTTTCAATTAAAACCCATAATTTACTGTAGCCTGAAACAGGGATCTGAGTTTTCCAGGCATTTTTCTTACAGTAGCAAAGGGACATGAATCACGACTGCTGAATAAGTAGTAGGAAGACATGTTCACTGGGATGGTGCCAGCGAATAGTTTCAGCCTGTCTCTGCTGACAACCATGGCATAGACTCTCCATGCACAAAATCTGGGTACTCCCTTCTCTAGGAAGAAAAAAAAAAATTAGAAGAATAGAGAAGCACTGAAAAAGCTTTGGAAATGTGACACAGCTTTTTTCACTCTCTCTCTCTGCTTCCAAAGGAACCTTAATAATACATCTCTCCTTGGCTTTTACAACAGAACTTCCTTCCAGCTTGAGAGATGGTATCAAGGGTAAAACTGCCAGTCCTGTGACACGCTGCATGATTTATGGACAGTCCAACTTACAGTCATCCAGCTCTTCCCATGACCCTCACCTGTGCTTGAGGAGTTCCTCTGAGAGTATTGGAATTTGCCGGGGGGCCCTATCACAGCTCCAAAATCTGCTGTGGGTTTTGGGCTTTGGGAATACCCAGAGAAGGAAGGAAGCAACAACAGGGTTTCTGCTTGTGAAGTGCCATCTCTCCATTTCACAATACTCATGTTTCAGAGTATTCCTTCATGAATGTCACCTTTTCAGTCACCCAGTTAATCGTGGCATGAGAGAGGTGGGGAGTAGAGTTCCCTCAAATCTGTGTGAAGTGAATCCCATCATTACCTAAACAGAGTTAGGGAAGCTTTACTCATTCATGACACCACCAGGCTTTTGTTTGCTAAGAAAAAGTTTGCCTGACCACTTTGGGCCCTGTAACTCCTAAATTTCAATACGACAAAGGATCTTCAACTCAATTTCTCCACGCAGTGATCTCAAAACTTCTAAACCATTTTCCAAATGACAGCAATTGCACAATGTGCCATTAATCACTGCTGGCAAGTTCTCCTGAGCAGCCCCTGATTGATCCTGATGTTGTCAAACTTTCTTTTTCTTTTGACATCTTTCTGATTGGCATCTCTGTTTAGTGCCTTTGTGACCTTTCTGCTGTATTGATCCACACAAATCACAGGGAAGTGAACAATTTCATGAAGGGGCAAAGTTGATAAGAACAGGTCTGATGGTTGCTGGGGTCTCCACACACCTCCATTTTAATGATTGATTAGTGGGAGAGCAGAGCAAGAGCCAAGGACATCAAAATTAGGAAATGATAAGGTCTCTACAAGGAGGTTCTTATAGTCTCTTTTCACAGGTCCTATTGAAGTCTCATAGGATTGATTAGCAATGTGAATAGACTCCTGTTTCATTCGGAGATAATTTATAACAACAAGTTTATTGAGAAATTTAGCAGTGAGTTTTGTGGTGCCAGTTCTGTGAAAGAATGTCGTGGCATCAGAAACTGCCCTTCCTCCATTCCACAGGTTGGGTGGAAACAAGGTGAGAGTCCCCACTGTAAGGGAAACTGCTACATAATTTTGGGATCAGGACTATGTGTAGCTGCACACCTTATGGATATCTCACAAAATACCACAGCACAACTGATGGGTGGGGAATTGTCTCCAGCACAAAATTTTCTAAGGTCCAGACATGCACAAACACACAGTAAATTAGCAAAATCTTTAGACAGATTGATAATGTCCACCACAAACACATGGATTGGAATGTGGAAGTGCAGAACAGGGTGATCCTGGGAGAGGGCTGGGTGCAGCTGGATGCTCAAAATTCCCAAACAAAAGCAAATACTCCACAGAGTCATCTCTCACAGCACAGAATATCTTGCATTACTCTGTCTCATTTTCTCCTCATGCATCACACCTAGAGACTTGCTGTGCAGAGGGATATGTTAAACAGGGAGAACAGGTTTCCTGAGAAAATAATTTGCAGGGTGAGTATCTGAACACTCAATTTTTAATCATTCTTTCACTTCAAAGCCCTGTTTATTTAGTATGGAGAACATGTATGTGAATGTGCATTTGAGTGTGTCCCTTTCCAGAAAAGCAAAGTATTTTATAAGTATATTTTATTAGAAATGGCCATGGCTGTTAGTTTCTATGATAAACCTGTTCCTGATATAGAATATTTTGAATTCTGTTGTAGAGACATCAGCACTGGTTTATAATGAGAATAAATATAGGTTCAGTGCAAGGACATACAGCACTTAGAAAAGAAATTACAGTCTTTCAAAATGGGAAGGATACATTTTCTTTAATCCATCTTAGCCTTGTTTAGTGTCTAACACTGATCAATACCTTTCAGAGTGTGGTAATGGTCCATATTTAGATATCAAGCAACTTAGCTGTAACTGTATTTTGTATTGAGGTAGCTGGTTCTTAAATTACCATTTTTTTTTCCACTGCACAATCTCAATAAACAATTTTCCCATTATCTCATGGGAAGCCCTGAAAATTCTGAGGAAAACAAAAATCAAGACTACAGAAAAGGAACATTTTGTTCATGTAATAACTTCCACCCTAGCAATACTCCTTCCTGTCAGATGTAAATATTTATTTTAAATTTTGTCACCAAAGTCTAATTAAAACACAGCAAAATATACCTCAATAATTGAAATCATTACAGATTTGCAAAAATTGTTGCATTTACTCAGAAAATGTTTTAAGCAGGAAGTATGCTAATGCCTTTTAGAGCATGTCTTGAAAGTTTGATTTTTGGGGAGCATATATGTGTCATTAGTTTTTTTAAAATGGAAAAGCTATAACTTGGAAATCTCATAATGATGGCAGGAAAGCCCATCCTTCATTTCTCTTGTTACAATGATACCTTAAACTGGTATTGCATTTTCTTCTTTTCTTGCAGACATATACCTTCAATTGTCACCCTCACACTCTGAGGTGCATGTAAGGGACCCACTATTCCACCTAACGTGTGTGGACACAGACCAACAATTTATTGGACTACTATGGTTTGTGTTTTTCTGTATGCTCAGTGGAGTTTAACAATATGAGATGACATTTGCAACACAACCTAATGTCCTGGGGCAGAACAAGTTCCAGAGTCAGAGGAGTGCAGTGGTTTACTTAAGACTTATAGCCTAAGTTTTAAAGAGTGGTAAAGAGAAACCTAATAATATGTGGCACTTGAAAGCCTGGAAGCAAAACTACCCTGATAGCTGTACTACCAATCTCAATTATGTTCTACTATCAAGTAAGGCAGTCAATAATCTGCATCATAGCTAAAAGAGTTTTGGGACTTTCTTCTTTCCTATTTTCACTCATTTAATCTTCTGATTTATCACTTCTTATTGCAACAAGCATATTTCTCTTGAGATTTTGGGTGGCACCCTGCCCAAGAAGAATTCAAGGCAAGGCATTTTCGTGCAGCACCAGAGAAGTAACAGACATCTCCAGTGACTTGCAAGATCACAACATTTCTGAATATACCAGGTGCAATGCAGCTTTGGGTTGTTTCTGGTTCTGGTTTAACAAAAGTATCCACTCATTCAAGTATATGGATTTCACTGACATTTTATGCAATGACAGTTCTTAACTATTCTTCTGCTTAATTGCTGTGTCTGTTTTTGTACTAATCATTTAAATGCATCACACAAGTCCCCTGTAAGAGTAGATTCTGATTTTCTTTCTAAATTATGTGGTAACATCTATATTTTACAGCTGTTTATGCATGAAAAATGCACAAGAACTTCAGTGTTTATATAGAATTACCAGCTTTTTTTTTTACCTGAAAGTAATTTTTTTAAATGCAGCAGCTCAAATTAGTAATAAATATAATTCGTTGTGAGAAGCAGAACAAACAAAATTTCATTGCCTTTTTTCCCATTTTGGTGACATGTGCAGGACATTAATAATTTCAGCTATTAGTTATAACAATACGTTTTTTTTTTTTCTTTCAATGACAATTAATTTAGATTGAAACCAAAGAGACTAATTGCAAGATATACAGTATTACCTCTATTAAAATAAGCAAGACTTTGGAATATACTGGGCTGTGTGAACATACCGAAATCAAGCCATACAAGTTCAGAAAGATTTAAGATTTCAAGTTTTAGGAATGAATAAACAATCCGACAGCCTAGAAATAAACAAGAGTCATCACTGAAACTGAAGAGGGCCCTGGAAAGCTCTGAAAGTAGATTTGTGTGCCTACAAACTGGCTCATTTTTTCTTGGCTATATTAATTACTTCAACTAAAATCTCGTGAAGATGGTCCATATTTTCAGCAGGTTCTACAATCCCAGGTTCCAGGGTTCAGGGTTGACCCTGGGCAGACTCAATGAGGATTAAACAATTTAGCCAGCAGTGAAGAAGTCACTGCAGTGACACTGGAGCTAGGCTAAGGAAAGGTTTTAGAGGTTTCTTCCCTTGGGTTTTTTGCTTACACAATTTTAGTGTAAAACACTGAACTCTAACAGGGATTGCACAACACCTCTTCCCTGTCTGCCATGGATGAGGAGTATGTTGTTTGAGGAGGCCCCAGAATGACTTTTAAAGCCCTTTTCATACTGAGAAGAGCCTTGAAAATTTTGGATAGTCTGTCTTCCAGCTCCAAACATGCAATCAGAATCCTTAAGGTTGGAAAAGACCTCTAAGACCAGCAAATCCAACTTTTGACCAAACACCAACTTGTCGACCAGATCATGGTGCTGAGTGCTACATCCAGTTGTTTCTGCAGCACTTTCAGCGATGGTGACTCCACCATCTCTCTGGGCAGCTCCTTCCAATCCTTAGCAATGATTTCTGTCAACATATTCTTCCTGATATTCAACCTGAACCTCCCCTTGCACAGCTTCAGACTCTGTCCTCTCCTCACATCCCTGTTCCCTGGGAGCAGAGCCTAACACCCCCTGGCTGCACCCTCCTGTCAGGGAGTTCTGGAGAGCCAGAAGTTCTGCCTTGAGCCTCCTTTTCTCCAGACTAACCCCCCCCACCTGCCTCAGCCACTCCTTGTCAGACCTACTTTGTAAACCCTTCCCCATCTACTGGGTTTTCAAATGAACTTTTCTGGGCTTTTATAAGTAGGTCAAAGAACAAGAAATTTCAAATGTTTTCAGGTAAGAAAGATGCAGAGGAGACAGGGAGTAGAGTCTTTTAAGCTCTAAATGGTGAAATGCTGGCCTCAGTTAGGGGATCTGTAAATCTTCGTCATTACCTGTCTCTAGTGGGATGTAGAGGAGAGTGGAGCTGCCAAGGCTGTGCACCCTCTATTGCTTTCTAAATTCTGGACTGCTTAGGGCCAAGGCTAATAGGATTCAGGATCTGCAGAACACCATCTTAAGCACTATTGATTTTCTAAGAAATAGTTGAGATTTAGAGTCCTCAGAAGTTCTCTGATTTGGCTCCCCCTATGTTCAGAATATCAGCTAAAGCCAGGCAAATGACGTTAGGCTCTTCTGCATATTTTCAGAGTTCAGAGGGTTCAGCAATCATCTCTTCTCTTACATGCTGTCTACATAAATCAGTCCCCTGTGCTATGTTTGGAGGAAAGAATCAGTCTTCAAACTAACTCATTTTCCCCAAGCACAATTACAGAGCCTTACTCATCTTCAAAACATCTGAATTTGATTTTCCTTCATTGGATGGGAAAGTTTCTTGAAATTATTTAAACGCAGTACAACAATATGAGTCTTCCACTCCTCTCTGCCATTAAAACAGGAATGAAGATGTTAGTTTGGGGAGCAATCAGGCAATCTAAATAATTCAGATCTGAAAGTTTTAAGTTAGAACAGTTTTTCATATTCATTTGTATTTGGATTACAACAGTCTCAACCCATGTCTGTCTAATGAAGCTCCTGCTGAAAACCTCAGCTGGAAATTCAGGGAATCAAGTCTATCCATCGTCTCAAAGTCATGATTATTTCATAAGCAACACTTGGTGTTCAGTCAGGTCTTTACCTCATCATTCAAGTTACCATAGTTTAACCATACAGGCATCTTTTAGAAGAACTCATGCTGAACATTACTTGATGAAGATAAATCCCATTAGCAGAACAAACAGTACAAAAGTCTGTGTCCTGACATCACAATAAGGTATCCTTAAATATTCATAAAGGATACAGGTGCAGATCTCTCATCACATACTGGAGCACATCCAAAGCCTCTAGGAAGAATATTAATAACTCCTTCTCTTGTGTTTCTGTTGGAGGAATAGCTCAATTAGTCTCAGTCTGCTGTCTTTCCCTTATCTATTATACATTTGAGTGGTTACACTTTGCTTCTGGAAGTGCACATGTAAAGATATGAATTAACAAGGTAACGGTGCACAGGAGAGCACATGGGAACCCTATACCAAGCTTTTTGAGCTGAGGAAGACCTCTGCCCACTTGTCTGTGCATGTACTTTCCTTGCTTTTCTGCCCTTTCCCCACGTTGTTTTGCACACCAAGAACTGTCAAAGAGCTTTATGTGGTATATACGGTGGGTGGAATGAAAGCAAAACATAATACAAAGAAGGATTAAAAGGGTTAAAGGAAGGGGAGACCTGAAGTGGAGAGACAGGATATTGGTGAAAAGCACAAGCAATACGTGACACTGCAGTTCCAGGAAAGAAAACAGAGGTGGAAAGGGAGAAATGGTCAAATCTGAGGCACAGAGAGCGGTCACTTCTTTTTGAACTGTGCCCAGAAAGAAATGTTTTTAGTGTAGTACACCTGTGGGTCTATAAAAAAAAATAAGTCATCTTCTAGTCTTTTGCCTTTTGATTTCCATTTCTACTGAGTCATGAAGGAGACTTGGACAATTAATGATGTGGAATCATAATTTGTGGTATATGCACATTCCCAAAAACCTTCTAGAGTTCAGTGAACAGGTCAATTAATAACACCTATCACCCCTTAAAAGTGGGTTAATCATCTGTGGGGGATAATACTCTTTCAAACTGTAATTACATAATGGTATGCTCTAACAAGGTTCGTTTTCTGTCATGCCATCCACCATAAATGTATCCCATGTGATGTGTAACATGATTTGACTTTTGCAAATCTTATAGACTACCATTATCTCCTAGGATACATATTAAAAAAGAGATTAGAACACATGTAAAAGTATCTAAAGAATGTCATTTAAGCTAGCCAGATATATTCAGTTAATAAATGATGGCTTAAGTTAAAAAATAATCATTATAGCTGTCAGTAAAGGTTTATTAAGTTCTGCATTAAAATAGTGTAGAATTTCCTAGGCAGAAAAATTACATCTTCCTTTCAGCTTGGGGGAAAAAAAAGAAAAAAAAAAACAACAAAACTTCACAACTTTGTGGTTTGCAGAAATAACACTACAAAACTCCTTCTCCAAAAAATGAGACTATTCAACTGAGGCTACAGAAAAAATTACCACCATCTGTTATCAGTATAGAGCATATAACACAAGGAAGGAATTCTGTTTCTAGGCAGAAGGACGGGTACCATGTAGTGCAATAAAAATATCACTATGCCCACTGGGACTGAATATTCTTAATATTCTAAATAGTCTGTTTGAGGTAGCTCTGGTAGGAGGATAGAGGTGTGTCTTGAGTCATCTCTCATTCCTCTTCAGGAAATACATTGCTAAGAAGTAAAGAAGTCTGAAATGATATTGAGACTATTTGCATAGGGAATTGAGACTTTTGTGCTCTATTTTAATAATTTCTCTGTCAGAGCACTGGACTGACCATGTGAATTTATGATTTATGACTCAGTGTGACTTGGCTGTAAGTTTGTGGTTCTCTTCAGTACAATGTTGAAGCAGGAATATCACCATCAACTCCTTTACCAAGGCTCCCGAGCTAGAGACAGACCCAATTCTCTTAATTAATCTAGAGCTCTTCTAGGTAGACAATTCTTCAATCCCAACAAGTATACTTTCCATTCTAAAGTGTTTTATGGATTGAAAAGGTCTTACAGTCTCCTTGTAGCACTAACATCTTAAACATCTTTCTTCACCCCATGACTGTTACAGGTAAAATGCTCTCTCTTTTTTTTTTTTTTTTTTTTTTGTAATAAAAC
>VZTJ01005972.1:507498-572046 GCA_013397795.1 Orthonyx spaldingii
TTTTTTTGGAAAATAAGCCAGAAAATTTTCTTTTCTCTCAGAGGAGAATGCCTTAACCTTTAGGCTTCTTCTGAACCAAGATTTTCTATTTTGATGGGTGAAAAACACCTCTGCTCAGAGCAGTTTTCAGATGCCAGGGACATCTGTCTCCAAGAGCAGGCTGGATATGGGCAGAAGTGGGGACTGAGTCTGGGATTTTCCCCTTTTCACATGGAGAGTCTCTAACTCACAAGCTGTTCTGTTCCCTTCTCCCCTACCTGCTTTGGAAAAGAAGACAGGTATCTTGTTCAAATGTTTGAAGGACAGATCAGAGACTTCTCCCTGCAGAAGAAGACTCTGAACTGCAGCTTCCCTGTGAGCAGAAGTGTCTCCTTCAAATATAGAGAAAAACATCTGAGAGAGATTGAGACTTGTTACTTGCTCAATGTGTAGAAACACCATTGGGAAATTCCTGGCTACTCTTTGTTCTCCTTCTAAAGTGTCTTAACTCTCCTTCTATGTGCATTAGACACTGGGACCTTATTCTATGACATAAATCCTGATCTGCAGAAAATTAAATCAGGCACTGTAATATGCAGGGGCAGGAAGAGGACAAGAAGCAATTTGACTTTCATCGTTCCCTTTTAATATTTTCTTATCTCCCAGTGCTGTGAAGAAGTGAAACATGTACTGTACTATACTAATAGCAATCATGTAAGTACCCACAATTAGTAAAGAGGTTTTACTTTAAAAGCAAAAAGATCCATGGAATCCTAGAATGGTTTGGGTGGGAGGGGTAACTTCCAAGGCAATCTAGGTCCAACCCCCTGTAATGGGCGGGAACACCTTCCACTAGACCAGATTGCTCCAAGTCCTGCCCAGCCTGGAACTGAACACTTCCAGGGATGGGATCGTGGTTGGAGATGAGGAGAGGATCACAACTTCTGCATTGTTGCTAAGGAATGATTACAGGAAAGCTTAGCCCCCTTGGACCTGTGCTTAACCCACCAAATCCATGAAAACATCTTAGGCAGATATTTTAAAAATGGTCAAAGCAGGCAAATGAGTTGAGCTTCATGTCATCGCCACTGAGAGTAAGGGTACGCATTTCCTAGGTCACATGTGGCAAATATGTTAGATATTAAATTTGACACTTAATATGGACATAAACGCAAATTCAGATGACTTGACCAAGAAACAGGTTAAGTATATGGCACAATAGGAGCTAAACTCCATTCACAAGTGATGCAAAGCACTGGCAAGGAAGGTTCCTGCCTTGCCACCCCCATCCACCTATAGTAAAAATTAATGGTCCATGAATTAATAACTCATAGTATTTCACTGGCTGGTGTTATCAGTCTAAATATAAGAAGAGATTTTTTTACGATGAGGGTGGAGAAGTACTGGCTCAGGTTGCTTGGTGAGGTAGTGGGTGATCCATTCCTTGAAACATTCAAGATCGGGTTGGATAGGGCTCTGAGCAAACTGATCGAGTTGAAGGTGTCCATTTTCATGGCAGGATTTTGGTGTGGATGGCCTTTAAAGGTCCCTTTCAACCCAAATCACCTTATGATTTTATAATTTTATCTTAGGATTGTAATAAGAAAGGTAGTTAAAATGTTAATATAACAACAATAAAGCATGGTGGATGACATCATTAAAATTCAAGGAAGATTGTTTTGTAGCAGTCAAAATGCAAAACTTAAATGGAAGAATTCATTTATTTTGTTAGGCTGCTTGTGTAAGTAATTATTTATTGTTAAAGAACTAATACCTGATCACAAAACAATGTTATAATGGAACAGACTTTGGTGTGTATCTTCCTGGGGATTATTGCCCAAGAAAATATTTATGCTCAGAGTTCTCAAAATTGAACACAGTAATTTACATATTTGAGGAATACCCTTGTGCCAGACCAGGGTCTAAAACCCTTTAGATAGAATATGAGAGTGAAAAAAAAAAAGTCTATAATCTTTACACTAGAGAGTGTAGTTGTTTCCATAATAATTGGACTACCAATTAGTGGGAGTGGTAATACTTTTTGCTGGTATGGAAATCAAAATCAGCCATGCTGAGAAGTGGGGCATCTTCATCTGACAGAATCACACTTGCACTGAACATTTTGGTGTAATCTTGACTGTAACAATTGAGTGATTTGTACACCTGCATTACCTGGAAGCATTTTAAGTACAGGTCAGAGTCAAGTGCAGAGCAAACACCCACCCTGCAAGGGATCCTAAGAGGTAAACAGAGTGGACCAAGTAGGCTGAATGCAAGCCGCGGAACAGCTTGCTTTGACATGCAGGGTCCTTCACTGTGAAAAGAAGATTCCTATTGAAATTGTTGGCAGTTTTCAAGTATCTCTAGTGCCTCTCTGCTCAGGGAGGGTACTTAACCTTTGCATTTCTGTGACATCTCAAGAAGAAAGACTCTGAAACTGGAAGCAGAGATCAGAACAGACAATAAGCCACTTATGTCAGTAAAAATGGCTGAGTAGAAAAGATGGGAAAAATTGTGCTCTTTGGGGGAAAACAGAACAAAACAAAGAGAACTTGAGCATATGGCTCTAAATCTGTGAGTATGCACATATTCCTATCTCTGCACTAGCACATGGTACTATTAGCACCAAGGATGCTGCTGGTACACAGCACCTTTGCAGGTCTGGGTCTAGTTTTTTATGTTACGATATGGCTCAGGCGAGAGCCCATGAACCATCTATATGAGCTAACAAAATATCTCTTTTTTAGTTGCTTTTCTTTAAAGATATTTAAACTGGTCCATTTGTTTCTTGTAATGTTCCATTTGTACCTTATAGTGTCTTTACTATATGGTTGAGAGTGAAAAACTAAACCTTTGTGATCTCAATTATCTATTAATTTTACTTCATGTTTATATGTATACTTCCAATCTTTCTCAAAGGAATAAACTCCCAGTGTTCTTTGGGTGTCAACTTTTTCCTCTGTGATATGAAATTCTGATAATTTTCTACTGGCAGTTGTCATAGGTGAAAAAACTAGGTCTTGCACTGTGAATACAGGTGATAAAAAAATGGATATATATACAAAAACACAAACATTCATGCATGTCTGGGCAATACCCAAAATTAGCTTTTGAACTCACAGGCAGTTTCTAGCTGAACCTGGTACAGGCTGGTTGTAGATTTTGATAACACCTAGACAAAACAGAAGTGGCACTTCTTGAATCCTCTAATATATAACGAGACACAAGACAGATCCACCAGTCGGGAGTCTGTTCATGTGATGTGTTTCTTCATACAGACTGGAAAACTGGGAAGAAGAGGTGGTGCCAAAAATCAAAATTAAACAGAAAAATATAGAAAAAAAAATGTTCCTGAAAGGAAAAAAAAGGAAAGATTAGCTTCAGAAAGGTGAAGATCATGGTGGAAGCAAAGATCCAAAAAATAAGCAAGTGAGCATTCAAACTCACATCTCTCTGGTTGTTGTATACACTCTGCAGTCCAGATTCCTTCTGGGTTGTCACTCATCCCATCTCATCTGTGGCAGGAGGGAGACCATGATGCTAGCTGTGATCCCTTGGTAATCAGATAAACAGACCCCAACGAAGCAGCGCACAGTGGCTGTGGGGCTCATGAAAATGACACAGCTGGGGAATTAATGTGTTGGTGGGCAGAGTTAAATTATCAAGAAATATGTGATCTGATAGATTCGTAGTTGTGGAGGTCATGAAATGTGTGACATGGATAAGCTGGGAAAGGGTTTGGAGCACAAGTCTGGTGAGGAGCAGCTGAGGGAGCTGGGGGAGCTCAGCCTGGAGAAAAGGAGGTTCAGGGGGGCCTTCTGGCTCTGCACAACTCCCTGACAGGAGGGGCAGCCGGGGGAGTTGGGGTCTGCTCCCAGAGAAAAAGGGAGAAGACAAGAGGAAAATTACTTCAAGGTGCTCCAGGGGATAGAGGTTTAGATTGGATATTAGGGAAAATTACTTCATGGAAAGGGTTGTCAAGCCCTGGCACAGCCACCCAGGGCAGTGGTGGAGTCCCCACCCCTGGAGGGAATTAAAAGCCGTGTGGATGTGGCACCTAGGGACATGCATTAGAGATGAGCTGGGCAGTGGTGGGTTAATGATTGTACTGGATGGTCTTAGAGGGCTTTACCAACCTAAATGATTCTATGATTCTATGACTAAAGGGGCATTCAAGGCTTCCTTTTTGCCATACCTTTGCTATACTACATGGTTTTGTAAATACCCAGTGAAAGGACAGAAATGGAGCAGTGGCTCTGTTTAGTTCCCCTCCACACTCTCCAGAAAGACCCACATCCTAAACTTACACAACAGCTGAATACAACCTGAGTTCAGTTGATTTAAACCCCTGCTAGATTTTACTAACCACTACAGTCACTGGTGCTGTGGAACAAACTGATTTTCAGGGGACTTGCATCCTTGCCTGAAGAGGATGCAAGACACCAGGTTGCAGTGAGATGCTGGCTGAAAGGCATCCAAAGCAGGCACAGGCCTCATACATGTCCTCTCATAAATCTGAGGAAGTTTGTAGCCTTGTAGAAAAGGAACAGTGGCAGTCTACATGTCTAACAAGTTGGCAGCCAAACAGAGGTTTGAAAATTAAGCCAGTGTTTGGTAATTAAGCCAATTAAGCCACTGGTCCGTGACCAGCCCAGCCTCTTGACAACTAGAAAGAAAAAAAGCACTTTTATACACACATTTGATTTTTTTATGTGACATCCACCCTACGATTCCAATGGTTACACTGAATTATTTTTCTTTTCCTTTACTCCTCTGTTCCTCACTGTTTAATGTGACACCATATTGATTAGATTTCCAGAGCATACCACTCCAGATGTATTTATATGGCTGTTTCAAATGATTTACAATAACTAATCTCATAACACAAATATAATTTTGGAAATATAATACCAGTCAATAGCAGTAAATTTTGTGCTAATGGCCAGGACTCCATGTGCCATGGGAATAAGTTGCCTCTAACAACTTATAACCTGAAAGCCATATCTTCAAGTTAATGTAAACTGGCATGGGACCAACTTTCAGTGCACAGTGGAACTCTACAGAGTTCTCTCAGCTGAAAGTCTATATGTCCTAATTATCCTGATAGTAAAGCTAGATAGAGCACTCTGCAAAATGGTAAACTGGTCTGAAGCTTGTCATGGTGCAGGAAACCCACGTTCCTGCTTTGCCTCTTGCCAGTGAATTCCTCCTGACTGGGGAAACATTTAGGATCAACAGGTATTACTTATTTCTCTAAAATTTAGGCCTTGCAACAGGAGAGGAGGAGAAGAGTTTGTTTTAATCCAATGTGAACATACATTTTCCAGAAACTTTGTAAGGCTAATACCTCTATTAATATTATGCTGTTCTAACTATTGCATTACTTAGACACAGAACAGACACCAATGATTTTAGCTTTGCAAAAGACTTCTCAGAAGAAAAAATATTACAGATTCAGGATTATCATAGTTAATGGAGGAATTTCATACCACAACCTGGAATAGCATACATATCCAGTGCTTTTACTAAAAACTGGTTCTCCGTTTGGGGACATTGGCATAAAAATGAGTAATTTAATAAGTTAATTGTTAATGTTTTATCTATGAAATCAACATGATGACAAGAAGTATATTATTTCTACCTGAATAACAACTAACTTGTAAATATCAAGGCATAAAACTGAAATTTCTAGTTTGCAAAATTCACAAGAATGAATGAAGTTTTAAATAAATGAAGTCTACAGTCTGTCAAAAGAACAAGGGATCAAAGCTTCGTTTTTTAGGCTGGTGATTTCATTAATAGAAAAAAGAAGTTTCAAACAACCCTTCAGTGCTAATAGAATGGAGTGTCTTTATCTCCAGATCTATTTGTGAATATATTTATGAATTCTCAATACATTCTTTAGGAGTTGTAGAAAGGGCATCTTTGTTTTCCATGTTGAGGATAGCCTCTGCATTTTGTAGGGTGTTTTGGTTACCTAAAAGGTTTTTTGCACAAAAGACAAACCCCTCAGACAACAGCCTGAACTGTTTGCAGGGTTTCGAAGCAGTGGTTCAAGAGGCTTTGACTCCACAAATGTAGCATGCAAATGCTACATACAGATCTGACAAAATCTCAAGCTTCTGCAGAAAAATTGCATCAAGAGTAAGTCCATGTAAAGCAGTAATGTTCAGGGAAACATCTTCTGTCAAAAACATCTTCCTCTTTTTATCATAAGCTTTTCCATCCTGAACTGGTTAACCCAGTTGATTGTTCATACTGATAACTCTAAAATCTGGCTTAAAGTTCCAAATGCATTTTTTGCTGTCACTGGGTTAAAGGACTGGATGCATTTAGTAACCAGTAACTACATGAGGAAGTTGAAAATGTTACTGAGTGTCTTAAACATACTTAAACAGTACTGCACTCCTTGAAAAGATTTGAAATTAAAAAGTGTCAGAGTCTCATGAGAATGTAAAAAATGAAGAAACTTTTGGGATCTGTAATGTGTTCAGAATAGTTAAATAAACCATGCAACTATTCAGTGTGTGAAATCCCCAATCTCTAATTTAAGATCAAATTTCAGATCAGATTCCCTGCAAAGGGAAAAAAAAATATTTCTCTTCTCTTTCTGATTTAAATTTTAAAAAAATCTATTTCAACAAATCCATAGTATAGCCAGAACAAATACAGTTTTTCAGACGGAAACATGGAGGCAAAATGAATGCAAAATATTCAAAGATAAACATTCCAAAATGCAAATAAAATTCAAGCAATGTGAAATATCAAATATAATGTGGTAGCAAATATCTCAAAGCAGGATGTATTTTTCAGACATAGCTTCACTTATTTGTAAAGCAAATTCATTTTAGGAGAGCACCAAAGACAGTGTGCACACACAGAGACACACACACGTGCATGTTGAGAAATGAAGATTTCAGAAGAAATGCATAAAGGAGTTGAGAAGATCAGTTGAGCTCCCAGAATATGTTACGCCATATCTGTTCTTCGAAACAGCTACACCCAGTGACCAGAACACTCCCTTAACCACTAGTGGATACTGTATGACTTTTAGGTTGGGAATTTGCACACAAATCACAATGATGGAACCAAGCTTACTTGATTTTGTAGAGTTTATTCGGAGAGGAAAGACCTGATGATATTGAACAAGCATTTAAAAAAAAAAAAAAGGCTATGTATACAAAATGTAATTCATATGTGAGCATCTGATGTGATGAACATTCAGGTAGAACAAAACTATAATCAAACAGATAAAACACATAGAGAAAAGTGTAAGTTAGAAACAAAACTAAATGAAACACAGATGAAACAAGTCAGTAAGCCAAATTCCTGTTAGGAGAACAATATTATGAAAAAAGCTGAGAAAGAACAAAGGTATAATGCAGTTCAGAAGGGGGGGTGTGGGGTGGATGGAGGCTTCTGCTTTTACCAGGAGTGTCTTGGCGGCTCCGAAAGACCACTCTGGCCAGTACAGCTGGGTACTGTGCAGAAAGCTCTGTCCTACCCGAGCCGGTGTTCTGGCGAGAGCATCCACCTCCCCCCAGCTAGATGGCTCGTGTGTTACCAGGGTTAAACAGAGGGCCCAATTGCATAGAGTTCCTGAGACACTTTATTTCGAATGAGTCCAGAGGCAAAAGAGGCTGAATGACCTTGTGAAACCCTTGTTATAGGGGCACTGGCCAGTGGGCAGGGGGCACAGGGGTGGAGAGAGGGGCGGGGGGATACAGAAGGAGGGAGGGGTGGAGTGAGGGAACAGGTCAAGGCCAAAGAACATAGGAGAGTTAACATATCCAGGTAAGGTAACCTAGGGAGAGACCATTCACTTTTCAAGGGGTGGTTTCAGAGAGCAGAGCTG
This sequence comes from Orthonyx spaldingii, assembly GCA_013397795.1. NCBI lineage: Eukaryota > Metazoa > Chordata > Aves > Passeriformes > Orthonychidae > Orthonyx > Orthonyx spaldingii. The sequence goes on from VZTJ01005972.1 coordinate 515,333, forward strand.
TCCCACCAACGTCCCGGGATGGGCTCAGCTACCCCAACAAAGGTAGAATAAGTTTCTGACATTTTAATATCTCCTTTAATACTATTTCTGTGAAAAATTCCTGCATACTTTTAATATATATATAAAAAAGATTGGATTGGTTATTTTACAGGCAAAGTTTCTGAGATTTTTTTGTGTATTTCTCCATCCATATCCACAAATTTTATTCTCACACAGATAGAGATTATGCATGTTTCAGCAACTATGGTTTAGGAATATTAGGGAAAAAAATGAATGTGACTAAATCCCCCAATATATTAATACATTTTATTAAACAAAATAAACCTTTTTCTTACTACAAATGGAAATTTCATTTTGAATTCAACTAAATTACACTTGTAACTGAGCTGCAAGAAAGTTGTTGATTTTAGGGATTATTTGGAGGGAATTGGGAGTGATGTGGGCTGTATTAATTAGTTTTAAGAAAATCCAAAATTAAAAAAAGAGAAGAAAGTTAAACATTTTAAATTTCTTTGAGCACTTTTTTTGAGGTAAAGATATATTGATGTGCTATTTATATCATTTTACTAACTTACTAACAGACATCTCATGTTATATACAGAAAGAGACTTTTCCTCTTTCCTCCTTTGCAGTCTGTTAAACTATGAGGAAATTCTTAATCCTCTTAAAGTGCTTTCAAATAAGGAATGGAACGTAAAGTAGCAGAATGTTGTCCAGTCCAAATGCTGTTGGCAAAAATCTCCAAAGTAATCTTATAACTTCCAGTATGAAGACATCTCCATTTAGGTAATTTAGTCAATGCAGCACCCACATTCCCTCCCCTCACAGAATAAAGAAGAAAAAAAAAAGAAAAAAAAAAAAAGGAAGAAAAAAAAGGAACAAGAAGAGGGGTTCATCCAGACCTTACTGAAATCTTCAGTATCTTTTCATTAATCTCAGCGTGTTTGGTATCAGAGCTCTAAAGCTTCAGCACAAATTCTTAGACCTACAAGTACAGTTTGCACGCAAAAAGAAATTAAACATTATTAGGATAGTTCAGTTCAGAAAGGTAGGTTAATTGTTTTGTTTTCCTAATTCAAAAGGAGAGACAACTGCTGAGAAAGGCTTTTGCCAAACACAACACCCAGTTAACTTGCATCTCACAACACTAAGGATGTGCAGATGCAAGATATTACCTAATTTTGACAGAGCACTTTTCCTCAAGGTATCTCAAAAGGCCTTTAAAAATGATAAAGCATCATCTGTTCAACTGCTAGAAACAGAGGCATGGAGAAGTGAAGTGACTCACAACGCACAGAAGTCCTGGAAGAAAATCAAGATTTCCTTTTCATCTAGTCAATGTCCAATCCTGTAGGCTGTACTGCTTCCTCCCGAAAACATGTGCCATTTCTTAAGAAATCAAAAGGAAAAAGTGATGGGAAGCAAATATAAGAAGTGACTAAAATAAATAAACAGGGCAGACATTGTAGGTGTTTGCAAAACAGCCACTAACAGGCTGTCTCCAAATGTAAAGGACCAGTTCCCAGTGAGACAGACTGGAAAAATCCAACACTACAGCAAAGTGCAAGCCTCCCTATGGATAGAAAATCTTTCCTGGGGATTGTGAGTGCCCAGAACGTATGTTTAGTCTGTATCAGGGTGTTACACTAAAGGTTATACTTTAAAGGGTCTTAGTCAGACATCTTAATGTCCACTGTAACCCTCAGGCTAAGCCAGAGGGGAATACAGGCACATTTAAGAATTCAAAGGTTTAATTAATGTCCCTCACTGAAGAGTCTCCCAGAACCTATCAGCCAGAAATGGGGCAATAGCTGGAAACCAGCTTGGTTATGTCTTTGTGCCTTTATTGATCTTTCCTAAATAGGAAATGTGCACATACTGACCTTACCTTCAGAAACAGAGTTGGGCTGATACCAATCCTGAGAAACTCAGCCTAAAGGGTGTTACCTGGTCCTTCCTAGTTTCAGCCTCAGCTTTAAGCTGCAAGTAGAACTGTGCATACAAGTGATCTAATTATGCATGCAAATACTTCAGCTCCAGCTGACTATTTGCCTGTGTAATTCCTGCAGTAAAGAAGAGCATACTATAACCAAACATTTTGATACACACAATTCTAAAAGGCTGAAGCTCATCAAGAAACAATTTCTCCTCCAAAGACAATAAAACTGAGGAACAGGAGAAGAAACAGCTGCAAGATCATCCAGAGGGGGCCAGAGCCACCTGCTCTGAAAGGCCAGAGACTTTGCAATTAAAGCAAAGTCTGCTCAGAAGGACAGAAAAGTTTCTTCTTGAGTCTCAGTAGCTAAACATTGGTACACACCAAGGATCACAAGAGCTTTGACCCTTCCAGAACTCTGCATATTTTATCTATGTACGTGCCAGACCCTTTGTAATCCTCTGAAAGTCTTGGCTTTAATAACAGACTAGCAAATTATTGCCATGAATTTCAGGGCAAAGTATGGAAATACACTTTCTTCAACATATCTAAGTCCACCTTTGGTGGGTATTCCCTTAATCTCATATTAAAGAGGAAAGTTGAGTGGATAGGCAGGCAAAGACCTGAATTGTCTCTATTTACATTTTTGCAGAATGTTCAGAAGAAATACAGCCTTGATCCTAATTCAGGTTTCTATATTTTAATTATCACTTTGTCGCCCTGATTCATGCCCAAAAGATATCTATTCAATTTAGAGAAGAAGTGCATAGAGATATATATACGTTGCAGAGACCCGGTTTCAGCTCAATTTCCTTCAGATTGCTTCAATAAACATCGCAAAGATTAAATTCTTTTAATCACTCCCCAGACTGATTTCTAAAGAAGTTCAGGGACAAGGACTGCTCTATATTTTTCATCTTTATAAAAGGGCAAATAATAATAAAATAACAATCAATAAAATGCTTCTTTGTCACAGTTGTTTCACTGTGTATCAAATCTGGTTTTTTCACCTTGCACACAGCAGGTATCAGTAATTCAGGTCTGAGTGAAAGCACTTCTGTAAAAGTTTATGCAGCTTATACCATTAGCAATAGATCACTTTTTAGGCATCATTAGAATCTCTCTTGCTCTTTCATGATCTCGTTGTTATCTTCATTTCAATAAAAAAGATTTATTTTTGCAAATGCTGCATACCTTAGGCAACCCAAATGACACAACGCATGAAGGAGAACATAATTCAGGTGTAAATACCTCGCCAGGTGTCGCGGGTTTGTGTAAATCACAGGGGAATATTATTTAAGTCACTCATGAGTAAGAATAAGGGTAGTGGGAGAAATAAGTTACGGCAGAAACTAGGTTTGGCTTAAAACTATAAGGTAACTTTATTCACAGGATCTAAGGGGAACAACAACAGTAGAAATAAAACTTTTAAAAGAAAACACTCTTATCTTTCCTCCCACCTTCCCATCTTTCCCACCAAACATGCAGGGGGTGCAGAGGCATGGGAGGTACTCTTTTTCTGTTATATACTGTGGGTTCCCTTTTACAAGGAACAGTTTTACAAAACTCCTTTCAGTGTGGTTTTAACTTCCATGAGGTAGCATCCCCACACAAATCTGCTACCATGTGTCTTTCCCACTAGTAAAAAGCTATTTTCCCCAAAATTGTTTTTCTGTGGGTCACTAAGTTCCGGGGTGTACCTTTTAAGGATACATTAGCTTAAATTGGAAGCAGTTCTCCTTTTTTTTATTACTAGAAATGAGAGTTCCCTCTCTCTCCTTTACTGAAGTCTTGTATTAAGCCACAGTTTTTTAGCATTTACTTGCCCCACAGTGAGCAACTTCTCTCACAGGCTCCAAAGTAATTCTCGTATCCCCCCACTCCCTTAATGAATTAAAAGGTTTAGTTTCTACGACTGCTTAGAGAAAGAAAAACCCAGTTCCAACTGCATGAAAGCCCCTCCTCCCTCTGTAGTGACCCTGATGTCCACCATCTTGTCTTCTCCACGTGCTTTTCCAAACATGTCTATTCTCTGCCTAAAGGGGAAAAACCACAAACCAAATAAAAACAAGAACCAATATCCCCCTACCACTATTACGTTCTACCAGTCCAAAGCTTCTGTGAAGTTTTGTAGTGATGGAAAGAGTTAATTAAGTCCTAATTTGTTCTGAGAAAAGGCCGTTACAACCCCACCATCCATTGTAAAAGCTCCGAAGTGCTTCCCGCTCAGCAGCTCCGCTGCCTCCAAGCTTTTCTCGCCGTTGCTTTGCAGGTTGCAGCTGTTTCTAGAGTCCATCAGCTCGCAGCTGGTCCTGTCTGGGGCATAGGTCCGAGCTCCTTCATCGACAGACAGTCCATTTCGGTTGCATACAGTCGGAGCAGGCATGGGGGAGGAGGGCATAGTTGAGCACAGAGCGAGCCAGCGGCCCGAGCCCGCCGGCCCGGGAGAAATGGGGCTGCCCGCCTGTGTGTGCCAGCAGCCCGGGGGTCTGCCGGTCCTGGTCCTGGGCAGTGCCGGCCTCGGGCCGCTGATGGGCCAGTGCAGTCCCGAGCCACATGGTTCTGCTTCGCTGCCACATGCCTGGCCCGCAGCCCGGGGAGTCGGCTGACCCCCACCCAAAGGTGGAGGGAGTGGGGGAAAAGAGCTGACTCCGCCTCTTCATGCTTAAATATATTGCTTTATGTTAATATAGCAGAGGCGTTACCTTTCGGTAATTGGCCTCTGGGAGCATGTCGCCTCCCCGAAACCCGAGAGGACCCAATCTCCATCAAGCATGCCCGCAGAAGGGCCAGCGCTCAGGGGTCTGCCCCCTTTCTTCCCTGCCCACCAAAAAAGAGACAAAGAAACCAACGTGGCTACCCCCATGACACCAGGATTTGCAAAGAGATCTTGTATATAAACCAAAAGGAAAAATGAACACTTTCAAAAACTTTACAGTATTTTAGGAGATGACTTCCCATTTTGTGGAACTAGACATTTGATGATGTGCAAAGCTCAGCTTTCTTCCCCTGGACATCTGGAGAAATGTTCAAAACCTGGAATTTGACTAGTGTAGCTATTGTACACAGCTTTACTCAAGGAGAGGTTACATATATGGATTTTAAGTTAACGTGATCAGCATCATGCAGGCTGATCCTAATCACACAGAGCATTTATATCAGGGCCAAGAGTCACCTATAGAGTTCATGATAGAATTACGTCCTTGACTACAGTGACTGCACAGAAGGAAATAGAAGCAGACTTCCCTTGATGCCAATACTGTGCCAGAAGCAGGTCACAGATGCTAGTCTCAGACTATGTCACTCTGCTCTGGGTTCAGAGCTCATTTTTCAAGGATGGGCATTTATGTGTCTTGCAAAGATCTGACTGAAGATAAGGCTTTTCTGTTGTTCAAGACCAAGTTGGACAGGACTTGGAGCAACCAGGTCTAGCAGAAGGTGTCCCACCGCAGTGATCTTCAAGGCCCCTTCCAGCTCATACTATTCCATGATTCCTTGGATTTCCTTCTAGAGAAAACAATACAAGCAGATTTCTTGGATATTGATGTCAAAGGTCACCAAGACAGGAATAGATCACAATTTTGCATCTGTGGACTGCAGAGAGACAGGCTGTCAGCTCTTTACCTCAAGAGAATGAATTAAAATGCTTGTGGTGCTGGCTGAGAGGGCAGGGAGCAATCAGTGACACCTTGCTGAAACTGCAGGGAAGGACATCGAAAGCCATAAAGATCCTGTGAGTTCTGGAGCACCTCTGCTATGGAGACAGGCTGAGAGAGTCATCACAATTCAGCCTGGGGGATAGAATGCTCTGGGGAGACCTTCTTGAGCCCACCTTTCTCTAAAGGGGGCTTATAATAAAGAGGGAGAGGGTTTTTTACATGGGCAGATCATGATGGGACAAGGGACAACACTTTTAAACTGAAAGAACACAAGTTTAGATTAGATATTGTGAAAAAATTCTTTAAGGGTAGTGAGGCCCTGCCACAGGTTGCCCAGAGAAGATGTGGATGCCATATCCCTGGAAGTGTCCAAGAGCAGCTTGGATGGACTGTAAGCAATCTGTTGTAGTGAGTGGCATCCTTGTCCAAGGCAAGAGAGTTGGAGCAATATGACCTTTTGTGTCCCTTCCAATCCATTCTATGATTCTATTATTTTATGACTCTATGACTCTATGATTCTATGACTCTGATTCCATGATTCTAGTAACTGATGACCTAGAGGGAGAAGAGGAACTGAAACACGAGTGAGTTCATGCACTAGTTCTCTCTATGTCTCATCTTACACAACCACCTGATTTTCTAATGTGCTCTTGGAAAGGAGAATGTATGGAAAAGAAAAAACATCCCCTAAAAGGAGCCCATTGCTTAGGAGATAGATTTGTGCCTGAAACTGTAAGTAGAATGGGTGCATCCATTACAAACTGCATCTTACCAGAGGATCAGACAGTACTATTGGGATCCCCCTCTTAGGAAATGTTGGGGATTATCATCTATGTAAACATGCAGACACCATACAAAGTGCTAATTGTTGAAGAACTGTGAGAAAAAAAAAAAAAAAAGATCCATTTAGAGCAAGTGTATGACGACATTGTCTCAAATTCATCAACTTCAGAAGGTTTAAGGGTTTTTTTTAACTGTTCTTTTCCAGATTTGCTGAAACTTTAGCAGAATTGCTGATAGTAATCCTGATCTTAGTTGAAATCTGGGGAAAAAAAATTGCTAGCAAGTCTAATACTCTGCAGAGGCCCTGTTTTCTCCTGCAGGTGATAGCTCATATGCAATATCTTGATAACTGTAAAAGTGATACATTACCTTGGGGAACAGAATAGTCTATATTGATAGTAGAGATTTGAACAGAAGAATTTTGAACATATATTTTGTTTCTATTTTTGTAGTGTATATGTGCAATAATGATCAAATTCCGCAATGACCCTGACACTTTACAGCTTCCACATAAAAAACATGTATCACTCCAAATGTCTCAGAGATCATATTTTTAAACAACTTTATTTTTTTAAAAGATGTTAAAACCAATATTATCTGCTTGCAAAATGGAAAACTGAGGCATAGTTAGTTCTTAATCCACAAGCTTAAGACACCAAGATTTTTTGACAGAGATGGGAACAGGATAGTTTTCCCAAGTTTAGGCCTAATACATTCAAGACTGTCTTCCTTTGTTTTCTCTATGTCTTCATTTCTAAGCTTATTATTAAAAATAAATGCTGGGGTCTTGGTCTGTTTTCCATATTATTTGACATAAGTAGTACTTCAGTAAATTTTGTCTAAGACCACCTACAGTGCAGAGGTTTGTGTTTGCCATTCCTTTCAATCAAGTTGCTGGTATGCTTCAGGAGAATGCAAAACTGCTTAGACGCTAATTGGTGCACTTGTCTTTAAAGGAATTTTTACTTTTTGTTTTATCTTTGTTTTGTTTCTCATGTTTTGCATGTTTTCTGTCTGGCTTGCTGCCTTTTGGATTGTTCTTTGCTTCCTGTGGAAACTTCATGTAGTTTGTTTAGGTCCCTTTCTTTTCTTGCTTGTAATGGAAGGGTGTCTGAATAGTCCAGAGAGGCTTTTGCAGGTCTCAATTTTATGTCACATATGAAATTAAAACTGCATCTCACCAAAATAATTAAGTATTAACTAGTCACTCCTTCATTTCTAAGTAGTGATAAACCCAGATATACACATTTTTTAGACTTGACAGCCTTTAGGAAGCATTTCATAAAAGAGGAAAAAGTGACATTACAATTCCTCCTGTCTAAATATGCATTATGAACAGAATCTACCATTTCCCCTGTGCACACAGGATGGATAAGAAATCAGTGTTTAGATTTATTAAAGGGGAATAAGCTAAAAAGCCCATAATCTATGGCTGAGATTACACAGGGCTTTATATAGGTCAAGAAAGAAATGTTCAATTCCCTGTGCCAAAGACAAACAGAAAATAAGTATAGATTTGCATTAGTCTATGTTACAAAAAATATTTCTCAAAAACCACTTGGGAATCTTATGCTTAATCATAGATATATAAATGTGGAGAAAGTGGCACAGTTAGTTGTATGTATTCTGGCAATACTGGCACGCTGGGGCCAAAATATCTGATTCTTACTGCAACACGTGTTGAAGGCAAGAGATATGTGGCTGCCTCATGAAGAAAATGCCTTTTATTTTTGGAAAGAATGTGCCATATCTCTGAGTTACAAAGAATTAATACTAGAGAAGAGTTTATACATGTACATTTTAGACAAAATTATTTTCTGTGGCTTAAAGCAGGTAAGATAATAGTCTGTCTTGAAAGCACCCATACAATTTTAATCCACAAAAGGAAAATAAACAGACTTAAATATGCAATATTTTCCCTAACTTGACACTCAGGACAAGCCACAGTTCCTATTCTGGCTCCTGGTTGAGGAACAGCCTATGCTACTCCACATCCATAACTATGGCATGAATTCCATTTCAGTGTGATGCCATTTTATTAGGCCATGAAATCTGTGGTGAGTGTTTCAGTCATGTGGAAATGTCAAAGACTACTATACCAAAGAAAAAGAGTAGCTAGTATTTGCAAAATGTGATACATTCCTGGGTGGTTAGAGTGAGATTTCAGAACTGTTTTTAAGGGAGTAGAAAAAAAGGAAAAAAAAATGGCTGGCTATCTTTCTGCTGGATTTTTGATTTGAGGAAACTAATTTTATTCTTCTGTGAAGTATTAATGTGAAGCATTGCCATATACGAGTCCTTTCAAACATTCAACTGAAGAGTTTCCTGTGGAAGCAAAAGCCACTCTGGACCTAGTCCTAGTCCTAGAAAGCAGCTGCTTTCTTTCCCTGTGGAAAATACAGTATAGTGGCTTGGTGTAGTTCAGAGGGTCTGAAGAATTTCTCTTGAAGACACTTCTTTATGAAAAGTTTCCTTTATTCAATAAAACAGTTTTCATGACAACAGAGTCACCTCCAATCCCTTCACTAGCCCACTTCTGGGATTACAACACTTAAAAGGAAAATAGACTGAAGAAAGAGTGGCTTATGCTGCATCCCTGTGTGATTTGAGTCTCAGGACAAAATAAATTCTTCACAGTTTTTGCTTTTTCAGTGCTTTACCTCAAAACTCCTGCGTGCATCAAAACTTTGCAAAATAGAATAGGTGCTTCTCCAGGACTTTCAGCAAACTGAAGAGCTGCCCACCCCCCCCACCCCCCCCATCACAGAAAGTATGTACAAGCAAATCAAACATCAAACATCAAACATCAAACATCAAACATCAAAAGAGAAAGAGAAAGAGAAAGAGAAAGAGAAAGAGAAAGAGAAAGAGAAAGAGAAAGAGAAAGAGAAAGAGAAAGAGAAAGAGAAAGAGAAAGAAAAGAAAGAAAAAAGAAAAGAAAAAGAAAAAGAAAAAGAAAAAGAAAAAGGAAAAAGAAAAAGAAAAAGAAAAAGAAAAAGAAAAAGAAAAAGAAAAAGAAAAAGAAAAAAACCCCATCTTACATGGTTGTTTTAATTGAAACTGTGATTTACCACAAACCTGTTTAAAAAGCACCCTCTCCTCAGGAGAAGAAACTGACATTTCCCAGACCCTTGGGTGTCACGACAAGCAGAAATGTGTAGCTAACCTCTGCCACCACAACCAAAAGAAACAAATGTCTCAGACTACTTTTCATCAGGGTCTAAAAACAACCCATGTTCAACTATATCTGAAAGATTTACACTATGGACAAAACATTTCCCTAAGTTTATTTGCTTCTCTGGATTATGCTTAGAAACTGTCGATGAATCCCTTTTGTTCCTCTTCTCTCTTCACCCCCAAGCTTGCTTCCAGAGATTCCAGAGTTTTCTGCTCTTTGTCCAGGACTAATGCCCCCTTTCTGCTAAGATGCACTTCTTATGCTGAAACTCAGATCACTTTTTTCCCTGACAGCTTTCTGTCAAATATAGTTATCAAATATGAATAAAAATATTTCACCCTGTCTCCATGGAAAAAGAATTTTCCATGAGAAAAATGATAACCTAGAGAAAGAACTTTTAAAATTCACTTTAATTTACTTTTTCACATAACATTTTTTGGCTTGTTTGTTTGTTTGGTTTCTTTTGACATATCTTAGTAGGTAAACAGCAGCTCTAGTGCTTCTCATGGTGTCACTGCTTGGCATACTGATAGCAGTAGTGTTCAAAATGATATGCCATGGCATAATGTGTACTAATATAAGCAGGAAAGACTTGTGCTAACATGCTTGTTAACTGAAAATCTAATTTTTCAAGATCAAAAAATCTCTTGTGTGTGTAGAAATTAAGCAGTGACACTGAACAACAAAAAGAATACATAGCTTGTGTACTAATTAGGGAAATGGCTGTTTTTTATGTTCAAGGAAAGTAGAAGCATAGCTGACTGATGGGGAGGCACAGCAGAGGGCTTGGCAGATCGTGGCTGAGCATCTTTGGTGGATCACTGAACCTTCCATTATACAAAGATTTCTGCTACAACTCAAGGGAAGGATTTGGAGTTGACTGATTAAATAGGCTTTTTGTTATTTGCAATTTTTAATGCTTTGTACTTTCAATATCCACACAGTAAAATGAAATGAGTATTCTTGAAGCAGGTGCAGACCACTGGAGACTCCCTGGATGAGGCCCCTCTATGTGACCTGGGACTCAGAGAGTTTTGTGACTTCCTCTGTGTTATGGAGAGCAAGAGATCCAGAGTTTGGCCACTGTAGCTATGTGTTTGAGAAACTTAGGTGTAAAGTGGTGGAAGTATGTCTGGATCTATTGGGAGAGTTGGAGTGAAATTACTGCTGTTCTCATCCATAATGTGCATAGAGAACATACTGATTTGAAAATGCATCTGGATCCTGTTGTTTGGTGGTGTAGGGGGAGGGAAGGTCTAATACCTGAATTACCTCTAAAAAAACCCTCTGAGTGATTTCCTTGGGGCTAACAGAGGCTGTGAGGATCAATAGGACAAGGAGTTGATCAGCTGTAGAAGATATAAGCCAGCTGTGAGAGGAATATTTGAATTGTTACTTTATTGAAAAGTCACCTAAATTCTTTTCAGGCTGACATGTTCTTTTCTTGGCTCATCTTGCAGAAACTTGAAAATTTTTAGTCTAAACAAGAAACAACCCAAAATGTGAAGCAGAAGTAGAAATTCTGCAGTAGCCATGCTCAACAATAAAAGCAAGACACCCTCTTCTCATTCAACATATGGAATTATGGGGTTTTAGGGTCTTTCAGGACTTCTACTTTTCAGAAAAGTAAGAAAATAGCAACAATGTCTCTTTGTGCTTTTTTTTATTTCTGCTGTTCCTTTTAATGCCAGATACTTCTCAATAATGCAGGATTTAGAGCCTCCCCAGTTTGTCAGGTGTGGAAGGACCATGTGGGGCTGAATAGTCTGAATGGAATTCCAAGGAACTGAGTGAGGTTTCATCACAAACTACCAAATAACTATTTGTATGTATTTCTCTACAGATTATGCAGCCTCTTTGCACATAGAAAGGCTGCTGACCTCCTCACTCCTTGAGGGGAGGTGGACAGCCAGTGCTGAAAGCCCCACTGCCAAAAGGATAAGCTACAAATACCCGTTAGAAAACCCAATTAATCTGCTCAGAAGTGATTTCTCTTTTAAATTAAGGACTGTCAAATGAGTTAGATACTGTGTTTGACTCTCTGCCATCTCAGTTGTCTGTGCCAGCTGTAAGTGACAAGATGGTGTGTTCTGTGATGAAGTGGAGGATTCAGTGGGCCTTTCAAGAGAAATTTATATGGGCTGAGTGTATCCTGAGAGGTTCTCATTGGGGTTGTAGTTTCATCCAACGTTTTACGGTGGTCTCCCTGTGCTGACTGTTCCTGCAGATGTACTAAGGCCCCTACCTCTTTCTTCCCTGTTGTGGTTTTCAAGGACTTTGAGGGAACAATTCCTCAGACTGTCTAAAATAAAAAGTGTGTCTCCTGGGTTGTAAAAATGCTGAATCAATTACTGAAACTGTCTGGGAATATTAAATGTCTCTTTTAAAATATATTGTCTGATCTGCTCAGAAAGAAGTAAGAGAAAGGAAATCTTTACTTGTAGCTATCCCAGTGAAAAAATGCCTTCCCACACTCTGCTGCCATCTCTGCCTCCCTCACATTCCCTCTTTCCCTTGGATAGTGACACATGGTAGGAACTAACAACTTGAACCGCCGTAAACCGTGGCAGTAACTTCCACCCACACACCTCATTAGGCCTTTAACACATTTTCCTTTGCCTTTCCCTAGCACTACGAAGTGGCACAACTGTGAAGTTGCCCTTTCACATCATAAGTGGAAGCAGTCAGTTGTTTTTATGCTCTCTAACTCAGTAATTATATGATCTGTCACTTATTGGACACTGGCCGGTCTGGTAATTTCAAGTTTTGGCTCTGTCCAGTAGTTGTTAATTATGAAGGAGCCCTCAAACAGCCCATATGCCTCCTCTGTCCACAGAATTACTTTATTTCTACAGCCTTATTTTCCTTTTATTTCATTTTTTTAGACATGAATGTAAAAATTATGACTTCTTCAGTGGAAACATTGATATTGCATCTTGTCACAAGCTCAGAAGACCTGGATCTATATTTTGCCTCAGATTTATGCCACTGAAACTCTGCCACTGCCCACTTGGCATTTACCTGAATTTGCCTGTGTGTCCAAGCTAACCCAACATGCTTCTGTTTACATGGCAGTTTTGGAGAATATGTTCATAAGATGTAGTGAGAGTTAGCAAATTGATTCCATTGAATTATACCAACATTTGGGTGTTGAATTGTCCTTTAAATATCCTGCATTTTCCTAACTGCTTATCAACTTCAGTCATTGTAGGCTGTGTTTTATTTCACAGAGGTAATTCACTTTACACACCTTATCCTGAAGAAGATATCATGGGTTAAGCAAAGACTTTGTGGTAAAATTTTCCTCCATTTCATGCCATTTTAATCTTGTCCAAGAAGTGGGGTACATCATTAGCCTACTCCTCAGAACAGTATAACAATTTCTTAGTTTACTGACGAGATGAGGTACAGTTGGTAGTAATTTTGTATGATGAATACAAAGAAAATTAGATACATAATATTAGGAACCTAAGGAGTTGAAGAAGTTAAAGAGATACTTTAGGAGTTAAACCAGTGTAACTGAAGATGACTGTCAAGTGTTTAATAAATATTGGACTTTGAAATATGTGAGTTAAACAATAAGAAAAGGTTGAAAGGTTTAAAATCTGTGAAGCTCCCACAAAGGCAAGCAGTGTGATAATGCTAATGTTTGTTTTTGGGGCTGGGACTATAGCTGTTATGATTGTTAGGTACTGTTAATGCATAAGTAGCAATAATAAGAGTAGTAAAAACTCTTACGTATATACATATATACTTCTATATACACATAAATCTTTATTTTTGAGTGATACTGTAGATTCCTTTTTAAAAACCCAGGCACGTTTTTGTATTTTCCAGAAGAAGTGAAAACACAGAAGGATCAAGGCATAAGGGCTAATATACAAACATGGAGTGTAGGAGAGTATCGTTCCTGTATGTAGCTGCCTAGCATCCTACCTTGATAAAATGTTGAGCTAGATTAATTTGGTGAACTTCTGTTCCTGCAGATGGAAGGAACAGCTTAAGGGTGGCTTAAAATTAGTTATTGCAGTGATGAAACCTAAGCCTGCCTTGTAAATCTAAACTTAGTTTTCATTTTACATAACAGTTCCACGAACCTACTATAGGACAAATACTGTTGAAGCTTTTCCAAGGTGTTTTGAAGGCAAAGATACAGGTGTTGATGGAAATAAACCTTGTTCTGTGAGTATAAGAGTGCTCAGATGATTTCAGCTCTGCTTAGGAAAAAGCAGAACATATATTCTGGTAAACTAATAAAGAAAGAATCAAAGGTAACCTATTGCAGTGTCCATTTCTCCTCCTAATCTGGTCATGCCACCAGTATGGGAATTCTGGTGGCTGCTCAACTCAACTATGATGGTGTTGGGTTTTTTCATGCTGTTTGCTTCAAGGATTTCTGTGTTTCAGAGCTGAAAACCCAACAGTTCCACTTTACCTGCCAGGCTTAAGAGATCCACACTCTTCCATTCTGCTTCCTGTCACTTCCTTTAGGCTCTGGTTTAGAAACTCTCCTAAAAAATAGGAAAGTGTAGGATTTTCTTAAATCTTCTTTTACTTTTATAGATGCAAATGCAGAATCTTGGCTTGTTTTCAGCAAGGCAGAGCAAATGATACCTGCAGGTTCATGGAAGCTGGGAAATTGGGGTTGGGCTATTATGCTGCTCAAGCATAATTGAACTAGGTGGAGATTCTTCGACTGTAAACATGTATGAAAACTCTAAAACCTTCTTCTAACTGCATTGCTTTGCAATGCTTCTGCTTTAATTAAACAAAGCTCTGATGTTTGAAAACTGTGGCAAGAACCCCTACAAAACCTCAGGAAGGAATAAGGTATGTGGGAGAACGAGTACTTGAGGTGCCACAAATCAGACCCATGCACACGACCAGAATGCTAAGCTGCAGTTTCAGCTTCTGTGTTAATTGGTGCTGGCAAAGCACAGCCCCAGTGCAATTAACTTTTCTGCAGTGGAAGAGGAAATATTTAAACCTTTTAAGTGCCATGCCATGCAACTCCTAAAGGTATTCAGTTATTGCAAGAAAATTGTATAGCTAACAATGTTGAGTGAAATACAGAGGTCTGGAAGTGACAACAGGGAAATCAGGTACTGATACATTAAATTATACAGGTCACTGCAAGCTGCAATTTACAGAGCATGAATATCTGCTGGCTTCAGAGAGATTTAATTGTCTCCTTTTGCTCTTCAATGGATTTTGAATCAAAACCTAAATGAAGGAAAGGGAACAATTTGGATATGTATATATCCAGAATGATTCAGAACCCTTTCTAATATAAAAGTAGGATATCTTTGATATAGCTGAAAGGTAACAAAATTGGAAAAAAGACAAAGATGATTTTGTTCTTCATTAACTTGTAAAGCTAGCAATTGCAACAGGCTTCTAGGACAATACTTTCCAGATATGCAGATAAAAAAAAAAAATCACTAAAATCTTTGAGTCCATCTGATAACCTGGAAACACCATGTTGACTACTACACCTTATCCCCAAGAGCCACATTGACTTGTTTTTTGAACACTTCCAGGGATGATAATTCCATCACTTCCCTGGACAACCTGTTTCAATGCTTGTTTCGGTGAAGTCTTCTTGCTAGCTTCTTCTTGGATGCTGGCTTTCTAGTTCCTGCTATCCTGATGTTTTCCTTTGGATAGCAAACATTTCCAATGGAGGCCTTCAGAGATGTTTCACTCAGCCCCATTTCTTCCCTTTGGTAGTTCCCAGTGTGAGACCTGGGTTGTCTCACCAACAATAACTATTGTAGACACCCAGGGTGTGACCAGTCCCTGAAACTCACATACAGGAAGAGAAAGACATCTCAGAGAATGAGATCTCATGCCTAAATGGCTCACTATTGTTAAAGCTTAAATAAAGTTGTGCTGATGAATAGCAGTTATAAGTCCAAACTGGTGTCCATACTTAAAAGTTCTACAGAAAGTTTTGAGCCAGACAGAAAAGAGTTCTAAATACACCAGGCCGTTGAGGCTATTAATGACCTTGAACTGAAATAGAGGAAACATTACAAACTAGGCAGGCAAATTGAAATCCAGTTTACTGCTCCCCTCATTCATTCTCCTTTCTGCTTTTTTTAATCATACATGTTTGATTTCAATACACCTGGAGGGAAGACCATTGAACCAGTAAATTTTGCTTCAATTCCAGCTCATCTGTGACTGAAACTCTTTTGGTTTATTTCCAATTCACACGTGTCAGAAACTGCTAACCTTGAACTAGTTAGAAATTATTCCTCTTGAAAAATGCATTTAAAAAGGAAAAGTCCATGTGATAAAGACATCTCCAGAGACCAAAAACCCAACAAAGAAAGGACTTTGGGCTACTTCTTTCCGGCCCTCTGTCACAGCCCAGACAAGGTTTGTGCTCTCAGTAGTGGCAACCATATCACTGCTTGCTTAATTTTAGGAATTTAAGAGAAACTGAGCTGTGGAACTCAGATCCCTGTTGTACCATAGCAAAATGAAAGACAGCAGGAGATGGAGTGTAAGGACTGAATAGAGTCACAGGCTTGCAGTTACATGCACCACTGAAAATATATTTAGCACAGCAGCAGAAGGACATGGGTATTTCTACACAGTGAGGTACATGAGGTTGGATGAGAGGAAAGGAATAACAAAACCAAGGCCTTCTACTTGAAAGAATCACAGATCTTTTCAAGACTGTGCTTGATGGTAGCAGCAGGCAGATTCAATTTTGTTTTGAACTTGTTCAGTTCTCTCTTAGGTTTAACAAATAATTTAAGTTCTGATGTGGAGAAAAATAAAGATTTGAATTGTTTTCACATTTGTCTTTGGATTCAGTTTGTCTTCTGTCTTAGAGTCCCACTTGGACATTTCACTGGATGCGGATAAAATGTGACACCTCAGGTCTGCAATGGAGGCAAGATCCTGGATCTGGCTGGCTGGTCAGTAGCAGTGAAGGTGCAAAAGTCTGACAGTGGCTTGAGACCAGTGCCTGAGCACAGCCTGAGCCACTGACAGCTCTACTGAAGGGTGGGTTTGTGTCTAGTAAACATAAGTATAGAATAAGGAAAACGGGACAGCAGCTTACTTGCACCTTATTATTTCTCCTTTGGGATGGAGCCTTCCTTGAGTTTGAAAGACAACATTGAGAGAGATCTTCCTGCACCAGATTATGTGGTGAAATCATTGAGAAAAATTAGACATGTAAAATAAGGCATTCAACATCAAACCCATTCAATAGGATTTCTGACAGTTCACTGAGGACCTCTTGTCACACTGCTGCTTGATGAAAGCTCACTAAGGAGGAAAGGCCTTTCTCACCATGGCAGTACCTCATGACAACACATTATCCAGCTGTTCCAGACCAAGTGTTTAAACCACATGGCATCTCCATCTCTTCTTCTGCTCAATGCCTTTCCACATTCTTTCACTTTTCATTTCCAACTTCCACGGCATTGTTTACCGCATTGCAAAAGCCAAATAGGATTAAACCTGATAAAGAGAAGCAGATGCATTACATCTGGCAGAAAACAAAAGATCAGCGTTTGGCACAAGGGTTTATTGTTTGTGACAAGGCTTTGGAATGTAATTAATTTTGCAAAGCCGTGCCAGTGAATGCCATTCAAACTCACCAGATGTGCCAGGGAGGGAGATGCCAACTCTTATTCCAAGAGGACGACTTGATGCCTGCTGACTCTCATTTGTGCAGCTCCATGGGTGTCAAATAAAATAATGTCTCTTTGGATGGCAACAAAGAACAGGCTATTCTCTGCAGAGCCACTGCATGTGCAATGACAAAAGGGGCTCTTTCCTTGGTGATGGTGTAGTTTTTCTGGGTGAATGTGATTTCAATTATTTATTTATTTAATTTATTTATTTATTTATTTATTTATGTATTTATTTATGTGGAGTCTGTGTCTGCAGCTAAATTCTGCACAAAGTTAGCACTGATCTGAAGTCACCAACAGCCAAACACATGCGCACATGTAGGCTAAAGAAAACATATATCCACACAAATAATTGCTCATGCAGAATGGGAAACATGAGATAAAATGCAATTTCCTTAGAATATGGTTTTGTATCCAGTTTTTGTTCACTGGGAAAATTTCTCCAGATACACATGTTGCTTCTGGCAAAGGGGAAAGTGTGATTTTTTTTTTTTTTTTTTTTAATTCTTCCCCCACTAAACTTCACTGCAGCACAGATGAAATATTACAGGACACAATATGCAATAACAGACAGCTGTTAGTGTTTCATTTTACTGGGATGTAAAGTTTTTGTAAAGCTGACAGCAGAGGTGACAGGCTTTTAATGGGGCAGGTAGTTTATTCCCGCCAACTGGTGGCTGCTGCTAATACAAAACCCATCTTCTGCACTTGGTGCCAGATGTGTATGGCAGAAGGTTGGAGGATGCAGGTCAAGATGAAGCTGGGTGGGAGGAAGAGGCACCCAGCAAAAACACACAAAAAACCTGAGAGTCCAAGCAACTCAGTCCTCCATAATACGAAGTGGTTATTTCCAAATAAACTCCATCTTAGCACATTAGCATAATTTTTATAGCACAGCTGATGCTTCTGGCCTGCCAATCTTCTGCCTTCTGCACACATCTCCTGCTTTATGCTCCTGCACAGCAATTGTGAGCTTCTGCCAAAGGCACGTTTGACGTAAGTGGAGACGGATATGCAGCAGGGACGTCAGAGCAGCTCTCCCCAGCCCCTACATGTCTCCAGATGCATACCACAACTGTAGGACCAGTTTTGATGAACAACATCAGGTGGAACTACATATAGAGCTATAGATCCCTTCCTGCCTTTTGGGTTTCAACATCCATGAGATAACAAAAGTGTCATTTCCCAGTGGTCTGATGTAAGTTTAAAAGTTGTTTAGGACAGAGAAATATCTTCAGGACAGCTGATACTGAGGGTGAGAAGACAAGACAGTCATAGGGCTGGAAAAAACTCCAGGCTATGGTAACATGTGCGGGCTGAGTAAATTAATCCATGGAGTGAGACCTTCCCACATAACTTCCTTGTATTACAGCCCTAGCCCAAACTCATCTTGCAGTAGCAGATACATGCCTCCATTTTTCTCCACTAGTTTCAAGTCTCATGGGTTGTTATTAGGACATTGAGTAAGTACACACAGGTTACAGTTTAAGCCACATTACTATTACATAGGGAATACTAGAGAATTAGGGAAAAAATAATTATTAGGGAATTTTTCCTTCTTTAGAGAACACATAGTTCAGAATTTAGAAGTGAGAAGGCACAGGAAGCCAAGGTATCTTCCATCATCAAATGTATGTGAAATGCGCTAAGGATTTTTGTAACTTCTGGAGATGACAGGGGAGACCAGCTCTTCAATTCCTTTTTGTTTGCACATGATGGCAATTTGGTAATTGAAGTTGTTTTCTTTCCTTGAGCACTTTTTCATTCAGCAGAAATGATTATACCAGTGTGATTTTGTTCCCAGTCTCCCACTGGCCCAGTACAGATTCTTTCCAGTCCCTGCAAACCCTGCTTCAGCCTCCAGCCAAAACTTGGCATCTCTGTATTCTACAAGATGTGTTTCCCCCAGATTAATTTTCAGAGAGGTTTTATCAGTTTTAATTAAAGTGCTGCCATGTCTCTTAGTGCTTTCTGCATGGACTACATGTAAACCACAAAACATAATTCACCTCTTGCAAGAAGGAAGTGTGAAGTGAAATCCGTTGCCTTATTATGATGGTGATAATAAAGGAAACGATGTCTGATAATTTATTTGATGTTTTGTTTTAGAACCTATTTCTTTGATCTAATTTTTATTTATTTTTTTTTTATTTGGGATCTGAAATATCACTATGGATTGATTTTGCTGGAGGAAAGAGTCTCATGGAAATTAGTGGCACAGTCAAACCTACCCAAAAGGAGCAAGCATCATAAAAATAGTGATCTCTTCCCCTGCCATTTTCAAATGGCATAAACCGTTGATGCCTTTATTTCCTGGTTTCAGGAATGAACACTAGACATGGTTGGAGGTTAGAGGGTCGAGGGTCATTTACCTCAGTATTTTAATAGGATCCTGTTCTGATACATCACGTCACAAAGCCCACCATGCATGCATGCTCTTCCCCTTTCTTTTCTTCTCCTTCTCTTCTTCCCTTCTTCTGTATTCTCTTCTTCATCTTCTTCTGTTATACCCCCACCCCACTCACACACACAACTTAAAGACCTAATCTCCCCGGGGGGCCAATAAGTTTACAGAACATGTTCTACTGAGAGGAGCAAGATAATAGGATGTTTGGTCTCCTAGCTCTACAGGACCTTGGAACTATGCTAAATTATCAGACTTAGAGAAGTACAAGTATGCATGCTAATACTTGTGGATACACAGAACTGTGTAAAAGGTATAAAAAGAAATAGTAAAAAATCCTTTTGGCATCACCGTCAGCCATGGTACTGTCACCACTTTGCAGCCTTAGATTTTTGACTGAAGAATAGAACAAGAGAAAATGAAGAAGAGAACTATAGGAATGTCCTCAGGTAGAAAACATGAGCTCTCAGAAAAGACTGATCATAGACTCATGGAATGGTTTTAGTTGGAAGAAAATTTGAAGATTATCTGATAACTATGCAGATGACGACGCTGGTACAGAAAGGAAATTGTAAGAAAGAATTGTTAAACCCTTAAAATGAGGGGGAGGGGAGGGTGGGAGGAAGGAAAAAAAAAAAGTTATTTTCCATTTTTATTGAGGATAAGAAAGTCAAACTCAAATTGTAGGAAAGGGGATATGGAGATGGGGAAAGCGTTTCCAGTTAGGACAATGAACTCCATGAAGTCTGTGGGTCTTCTTTGCTCTGGGTTGTTGCAAACTGATTAGAAAAATAGCTACCAAACTGGTATAGAAATAATTGGGTCGAACTGGATAACCTCTTTAGACTTCTTCCAAACGAAATTCTGAACATCATCAGAAGAAGGTGGTAGGAATCAAAAATATGCACTTTGTGTCATGGTAATATTTATTTGTTGCACAATGACATCATCTTTTGGGTAGAACAAAACTCAGTTTAGCCCAGTATCCTACATCTGACAGCAACCAGCAACAGATGTTTTTGGAGAGAATATAGGAAACTGAACAAGTGCTGAGTGGTTGCTTGACTGGCACATCATCCCAGCTCTCAGCAGGCTGCTGCTTAGGGACTTTTAGAGAGAGGGGAAGCCCACAGAATTTGCAACCAGTGCTAAAAATCATCTGATATGTTGTACAAAAAATAATGTAATAATGACAATTAATATAAATAAATAAAATGTGGGGTGTTTTTTTCCCTATGAGTTTATTTAAAGTTATCCCTGATTTCTTCTTCAGAAAAGATTTTAATTTTAACATCAAGGTTTTAAATACATTCCCATTCCCTGGTACCCTTCAGAAGCCAGCTGGGAAACAGGATTTTTTTTTTTTTTCAGAGGAGTCAAAATATTGAGGAGAGCTGGGAAAATGGTACTCAATGTATAGAAATTCAAAATTATGATTTTCAACTCTATTTCTTCCACAGAGTTCTGGATTTTGAGAAAGCATTCTGGAAGATGTATCTCAGCCCCTCCAACCTATCAATTTAAAGCCTTTAAGGTTGAATTTGAAATGGACTCCATCTCTTCATCCCTGGAAGTCTTTTTGATGACAGAGGCAGCTACATTTATGTCTGAAATTCTGGTCTAGAAATGTGAAGCTTCACTCATAGAGGCTTAACTTCACGTTATTTTGTGTCTGCATCCTGGTTGTCCTCCAGCTGTCATATCAAGAGGGTGATGGTTTCTGCACCATATCTGTGAGCTCTATAGTGATGTTCTCAACTCCCTAAATTACCTCAAGTGGTATTGTAGAATCACTTGTTCAATGGACAGCTGGACTGAGCTGAGGGTAAATGTCTCTTCCATGTTCCTGTGTAATGATTTTCTTGTCCCTGCAGTCATGCGGATGTCTGTTCAGTACAGGATAGCTCTCATGGTAATTCTCTTCATGGTAATTTGTTGGAACGGATCCCTCTTAGATTTGTTGTAAGGAATTCCTCCTAGAAAGTTCACATACATAAGGGACTGAGCTACTCAAAACCACTGAACTCATTTTGTTTAAGAAATTTAAGCTGATGATTCTGACGACACTACTTGATAGTCTTATGTTGCTGTCCCTTAGGTAAAAACAGGTTGTCCCTTAGGCAAAAACAGGTCAGAAAGGAAACCCCACAATTTAGATACTTTTCTTGCCTTTAACTGTGCTGTAGTGCAGGGATTTAATAATTCTCTTGGTGTCCTCAGTGCCTGAACTCTTAGTTGCATCAAACATTGGTTGAGGTAAGAGGCACACTGAGGGGATGTGAACCTGGGTCACAAAGTATATTTGTAGCAGAACTGAGGATTCAGACAAAGTCTTTTTCTTCTTAGTCCCTTTAGGCCATGGGCCATACTGCCTCTCTGCAGGTAACATTTTTCCCATTAAACAGTCACTGAAGCTATTGAAGAAGGCAATTTTCATGTGTGGTGTTTCCTGGTCACAAGAATAGAAAGGAAAAAGAAAACAAAAGCGAAAACAAAAGCAATAACAAAACAACCAAGCCCTTGAAGCAATCCTCACCTTCCAGCTAATCTTTACAATGTCATTTTAACATTTGATAGTGTATAAACAACACCTTGATATTATTGCACTGCCAGAAGGCTTATTATGACAGAAGGCACTAATAGGCCACACATATGCCAAAGTCCAACTGCTACTTCAGGCTTGGTTTTTATAGAAGGACACATTTTCACTTTCTTCTTTATTGACTCCCGCTGCACCCCTCCCTCTATGTGCTGTTAAAGAAATACCAACATAAAACTGGCTAAAAAAAAAAGCCAGTTCAGGCATATTTTTCATGTTATTGTAGGATAAATAAAGGTGTCTAAAGGAAGTATGCTATTAACCATGAATCATGGAGGGAAGCATGGCTCTTATTTGGCTACTGTTAGAAGGTGTAAAACATTCTTTAAAAACAACAATTCTAACCCTATTTTGGGAAATATATATATATATATATGATTTTATTCCCAGGTACTTCCAGAAAAAAATAATAAATGCAATATAAAAAAAAATTGATGTTCTATCCCAGACCTACATTTCTGGGGAAAAAAAATTTACTAGTTTTTATAGACTGTTTTCTGAGTCTCCATCTGTCTCCTTTTGTCACTTCTGTCCTTTGTTTTCATTCTTCTCATTAATAATATGACCCTTCTGCTGGTACTTGAGCCAGACATCCAGACTCATACAAGCAGGTAAGAAGGAAAAATGCATGTACAGAGCAGGGATTAGAGAGAAACACGGGTACGGAAATTCCAGTATGAAGGGCCATTACATCTGACACCCCTACATCCAACTTTTATTAACCTCTAAAGAACCTCCTGACTGGTGTTGTCACACTAAGCATTAATCAGACCATAACAACAGGAACTGAGATGGCTCTGGGAAGATGGGGTCAGACTTGGGGTTTTTGCTAAGGTGCATGGCTGTGTGAATGCTGTTGTCTTGCTTTGCAGCTTACCCAGATTCAGAAGGTGCCCAGCTGCTTTCACAGGGGTGAGCTACACACAGGAACACAAACCCGTTAGTGATTGCACTGGATGAACAATCCAGAAGGAACAGGAGAAGCTCATGGAGTAGGTTTACACACCACATTTAGGAAACTAAATTTGGGTGATTAAAACTTGTGTGTCATCTAGTTAGGTGCCTGATCACTTAGAGTTCATAGAATCATAGAAAGGCTTGGGTTGGAAGGGACCTTAACTACCACCTCATTCTAACCCACCTGCCATGGGCAGGGACATCTTCCCCTAGACCAGACTGCTCCAAGCCCCATCCAACCTGTTCTTAAACACTCCCAGGGATGGGGCAACCACAACTTCTTGGGGCAACCTGTGCCTCACCACCCTCACAGGAAAGAATTTTTTCTTTATATCCAGTTTAAAAGTCTTTTCTCTCAGCGTGAAGCCACTACACCCTGTCCTGTCACTGCTCTAGTAAATAGTCCCTTACCATCTCTCTTGTAGGCTCCCTTCAGATACTGAAAGGCTGCAAATAAGCCACCCTGAACAACCAGAGCTGATGAAGATCTATCCAATAAAGTCGATTTAGATTAGAGAATGAGTCAGGTGACATGGGACACTAATGCTTAGGCATTAGTCTTGTCCCTAGCTGGTTGATCAATAATCCATTGGCCTCACAGATCTCCAGGGACATGTGAGTTGCTTATGCAGGCAGCTGGTACTATTTCAGAACCTCCAGGATGTCTCACATGACCGCGAAATGGCCTTCTAGGAGAGTCTGGGGGTATGAATGTCATTTGAAATATAAAGCGATGCCTTGCAGATATCTAGCACACAATAAGACGTCTCAAATAACAATTGGAACCTGGATTTAATCAACTGAATTGCTTAATGCTTAGGGGTATGATACACAACTGAGATGTAACTATTTTTATAAGTAGACAGTAAACCTTAGTTTCCTGATTCTGCACCTGAATCCCACTTCTTATGCATGAGTTTATTCAATGATGGAAAGATGGCACCAACCCAGCCACTAAATCCTGTCAAACCAAGATAAACTTGCATGGAAGCAGAAATCAGATATTGTGAAACCAATAAAAGAGCAAAAAAAAAAAAATCAAGACTAATTCCAGACATAGGGCATGATGGCAAGAAGTCAAGATGAAGTTCTTGAGAACTATTTATTAGCTGCTTTCCAACACAATATTTGTGTCCTTTCCATCTGAGGGAGGTAGGACCGAGTCCTACTTAAACCTGAACTCCATCACACATCTTCACTTCTTCAGACCAAGGCCACAACACATATGTAAGCAACCACCAAGATAATACTTGATTTTTACAGCAACTTGAGAACCTTCAGATTGAAAGCTCTGAAAACTGAAACAAGCAGTGTCTTGTCTGAATGCCCCTTAAGAATAATTACAATTGTTCTCTCATTATGCAAAATTTTAATCCAAGATTTTACTCCTATGAAAAAACACAAAGAAATAAATGGTTTCTCCAAATAGCAGGCTTTATTCAAACTCTCAAGTCCAGCTCCTTCAGCATAATTCTTTAACCATCTTTGAGTACCTAAAAAGTAGGGGGTTTATGGGCCTTTTCATAAGTGCTTTTTTGCTGAAAAGATTATTGCTGTTAAAATGCATTGCTCAAATTTTCTTGACAGGCATCCCAAAATACACTTATGTGATCAGAGAGATGAAGAGGTAGTGAAAATGTTCTGCCTCTAAAACACTCATAATTACACTAAAACACAGTAATCATGTTCTAAAAGCAAAATTTGCAGATATTAGATACACTCTAGTAGCTAGAGTGTATAAGTAAACATTGACTCTATCTTCATTAATCATTAAGGTCTACAGACAAAGGGAATAACCCTTTACCCAGACCTCCACTGTTTTTCTTTGTTGGTCGTTTTTCTTATGCTCAAATTTTTTCTGAAAGATCTCCCTTTGAATGTAAAATTCTCGATTCTTTGATGATTTACATAGTGATGCACACATATAAAATGAATGCAAGTGATTAGGAAAGCGAAATTTTCATGCATACTCAAAGTGGAATTCTTTTTTATTGCTAATTTGTACTATTCCACTGAGTTTCATATGAAATGCAAGGGGGGTTTTTTTTCAGGGTTCTTTTTAGAAATTCACCTTCAGCAAGGTAATATTAAAAATACTTGGGAAACACAGAGATCCATGTGTTGACTGTGGAACATGAAAGCAGGATCTGCAATAAAACCTAGAACCAAACAGCATTGAAGCAAAAATCCAAATTTAAGGGGGTTTTTTTGGTCCTTTTTTTTTTTGTTGTTGTTGTTTTTTTTTTTTTTTTTTTTTTTTTTTTTTATTTTTTTCCTTTTTAATANTCTTTTCAGGTTGTTGTAGTGGTTTTCTTGCCTTTTTTTTTTTGTTGTTGTTGTTTTTTTTTTTTTTTTGTTTGTTTTTTTTAATCTTATGACTGTTAATAACTTCAGATATTGAGGAGTGTAAGAAAAATTCTCAGATGTGGGCAACATTTTTAGGGACTATGGGCTCAATCCAGGCTGGGTGCTGAGGGTGCTTAACTTTGATACTGTTGCTGTCGTAGTCTATCTTTGTAGGGTTCTCCTCAACTAAATTTGATTGTCTAAGTATTAGAAACGTAAGCCTGAGCCAGATGCCCCAGGCTGGGTTTGAAGTGAATAGAGGGAAATTGGCATACCCAGCAGGTGATTCATGCTTCATGTTGTAAATGCAATGAATCACTTTCTGAACATGACTATTTTCCTCCACTGAATGTAAATGGACCTGAGGGATCTACTCACTAACTCTAAACACTTAACGTGTAACAGGCTAAGTAAAAGCACAGAAATCATGCCTATTATCTTTGAGTTTGAGAAGGCGATGAGCAGCACAGTCTGCCTCCTCTTCAGCCCTACCAAAGCCTTGCTGTATCTACAGGTGATAGACAGAAGCAGTCTTACTGCCTGTATTGACACCTGTAGTAGGATTTTTCTGCCTTTATTTTTCAGTCTTACTTTTCTAAATTTATGCAGTTCTGGTGTAATTTTTATGAAGAATCTGATTATGCCAAAGTTCTCAATATTCCCTATGGTAAGTGGCAGAAAATTATTTTTTCTCTATTAATTTCATACACTTCTATTTGTAGAATCATAAAATCATACAATGATTTATGTTGGATGGGACCTTAAAGGTCATGTTGTTCCAAACCCCTGCCATGGGCAGGGAACCAGACCAGGTTCCTCCAAACCCCATCCAACCTGGCCTTGGACACTGCCAGGGGTGGGGCAGTCACAGCTTCTCTGGGCAACTGTGCCAGGGCCTCACCACCCTCATGGCCAAGAATTTCTTCCCAATATCACCTCTTATCCTGACTTCTGCCAGTTGAAGCCATTCCCCTTGTCCTGTTACTCCAGGCATTTTTCCAAAGTCCCTCTCCATGTCTCTTAGAGCCCCTTTAGGCACTGGAAGGTACTATATGTCTATATTGAAATTGCAATGGCTGAGGAGGATTAAAATGTTTATTAAAAAAAAAAAAAATGGAAATGAACCTATGTGCAGTGTTCAGTAGCTTGGACAGATCAACTCTTCTTTCCATGGCAGCAATTCCTGAAACACCTAAATGCAGTGCATTGGTGGAGCTTCACAACAGAACATGTGAATTTCTGTCTAATTTTGCTGTTAAACTCACTGTGAAGAACATAGGTAAAGGTTAGGAAAATTACACCCATTATCAGGCCCTGTGAGGTTCTATCATGACCTAGGACAAAATCAGTCTTGTAATGTCTTGCGAAATAGTCATTCTAACTTTTCTACCAGCTGTATTAGAATCATAAAATGGTTTGGGTTGGAAGGAACCTTCAAGATCATCTAGTTCCAATCCTCCTGCCATAGTGAGGGACACCTTCCACTGGAAGTGCAAGTGAGACAACCTTTGGAATATACCATTCAATATGGAGCATGAGAAATCCAATGTTAATTTATAACAAGTTAAGGATCATCTGCACTCACTGTCAGCCATTGATATATTGCTGTCCTTTGAAAAATTTGTGGCAGAGTAGTATTTTGTTCCAGGCTTATGGTTCTGCAGGAACTTGGTGAATAAGAACCTTAATGAAAGAAACTTTTGTCCATGCAATTAAAGATGAAGGTGAAATAAAAGTTCTTCAATATGTCCAGCAAAACTGTCATAAAAAGTGAGTCCGAGGTGGGACAATAATCAGGTTTTTCTAAATTGTGTTGATGATGCAGCCCTCGTACATGGTTGCTATACACCTGTGACAACACAAAGCTGCTTCTGAAGCTTCAGGCAGCCCTGGACACAAGGAGGAGTATCACACAGACACTGCCAGATAAACAGGCTTGACGATAATGCATATTATAAGAAAGGCTCTGTCTAATTGTTGACCTAAAAGTAAAGAAAGTAGTCACCTAAAAGAAGGCAAGACAAATGGATTTCTACAGTTACTCTTTTGATACAAGGAAATGATGTATTTTGCTTTGTGTTCCAGTTAATTTTCACGATTATGAGATAAGTGACACAACTGCAATTGAGAAATAAGGGAAAAAATGACAATAATGAGGAGTGAAAGCTCAATTATAAGCATGTTTATTTTTTTTCTTTTCCTCCCCCCCTTTTTTTTTTNTTTTTTTCCCCCCCCCCTTTTTTTTTTTTTTTTTTTTTTTTTTTTGTTTTTGAAAGGACTGAACTTCTTCAGTGTGCCATTTAAATGTTAGGTACATGGTATAAGCTCATCTTTTTCTCTCCATCGTTGGTGTAGAGAGACAGCGTACATATAGATCTCTCAGACCCTTGTGGCGTGATGAGTTCATTTCTGGGTGTGACTGTTCCTTGATGATAGAGGGTGATTAACATGTAGGAAGCTTAGACTAGAGTACTGATCCTAAAATTTGCATGATTAGCAGTACAGCCGGTATATGAATTCCAAAACATCTGGGTTTATTTAAACAAGTTTGAGATTTTTCTTCATTCCAGTACTAATACTCTCAAAAATATTTACTTCCCTGCTCTCTGGTTGTGTTACTCACGGTGTAATTGTAGTAGTAGTATATATTGCTATGGAGCAAAAATGTGAAACAAAAACTAAGAGCAAAACTTTTAGTATTTCAGCAGCCAGTTCTGACTTCATAGCAGGGTCAAATAAGGAAAAAAAAATTCTTTAGATCCATGGTCAAAATAAAACCTCATTCTTATGACATCTAAACTGCTTATTTCATCCTTGTGTGATTGGACATGCAGAGACAGTTCAGAATATCTCTAACACTTATGTAATAGGTTGGTGACAGGACTACCATAGCCCTTAAAGATACACACTTCTTGACAGAACATTTTCCAAGATTTATTCCAAGGAAAACATCCATACAGCTGTTCCTGGAATAACGTGACCACACTGATTATCTCAATTATTTCAGGTTGCTGTCATTTGGCACAGAGATGTACATTTTCTAGGCACTTTACTGCAACACACAGACTATTACAGTCGACTATCATTAGTCTAGTGGCTTCAGAGAGCACAACTAATTTAGTAAAATGCAGTTCTGTGAAACTATGGAATGTAGGATTTTGGTTTTTTTAGTTGGTTGGATGTTTTTTTTATCCTAAATTCCCAATCACTACTTATGCATGCTTCTTGATTGCCATACAGCTCCGCCTATCAGCCAAAAGAAATTTGGCCTGAAAAGTTTTGTTGATTTAAGCAACTGCTTCATGTTTCTTTGGAGATTCTATACAGTGAACAAATAAAAACAGCAATCAAAGTAAATTTTCGCAGATTTTTGTCACACAATAAGAGCCTATGGATACATCAGCCAAATCATCTGTGTTACAGATAAATTTTGTGCAGTTTTAGATAGCTGCACTGCATCTGTCTGCTACTGATACGGTTATTCTGTGCTTCCATTACAACCAATGACAATTAAGATCAAGAAACTTGAATTTATGCGAAAGATTTATTTTAATATTGACTGTAGCTTTGAAAAAACCTTATCATAGTCCTCTACCCACTACCAAGAAGAACTTTTCTACCAAGTAGAAAAGACCATGCCAGAGATTGACACAGCAGGACACACCAAACTCCAGTTGCAACAAAGGACATTTCCATTGAGTATTAAAAAAATGCTTCCCAACACAGTGGTCCACAACAGGGACAAAAGCCGAGGGAGGAATCAGGGCTCCTGTTCACACAAACATTTACAAAACTCTTGACGGGAAAATTAATCAGGTCTTTTGTTAAATGTATCCTGGATTTAAGCAGGATTGACTATGTGATTTACACAAATCTCTTTACAACTAAATTTCCACGTTTCCATGAATTATATCCCTGATATGAAGACTTCATGTCATTGAGTCTGCAATGTTGACTAGTTAGAAGCAGACATGGTGGGCCATATTTATCTTTTATCAGATTGATTTCAACCTTCATTACTAGAACAGCAGTAGATTGTCTTTACAGCCTGAAGTAATGGTTCTTCAAAATCTATTATTATTACTGTTTATGAAAGTATAGACGATATTGTTATTTTTATTTATTTTACACTTGTACAGTCATTTGCATTTATAACCACAAAAACTCATGCCAGAGCCTTTTATGGAAGTACAACCTGAATAGTGCAAACTTGCATTTTCAAAGTAACACAAAAACATCTTGAATAGAAATCCAAGAGAAAGTAAGGACATTTTAAATTTCCAAACATTGTGAAACTAACTATGCATCATGTAAAATTATGCCTGAGTTTTGACCAGATCGTCATATCTGTGCAGGTACTTGCTAGGGCCCTCAGAAATTTATTTGAGAGAATAATTCTGCATTGACAGGTGGAGGGACTCAATGAGTTAATGAATACCTCATGTCTGTTATTCTCTGAAGGAAAAATCTCTACACCCATCTTTGGAAGACTACAATGAATATTCTGTGTAGTAATGTAGTGGTTTGAGTTTGTTCACCTGAGTTTCTGGCTAAATGCCAACACACCAGATTTTATTTAATTTTGCTGTGAGATAAGGATTAGGAGTAGGTAAAGCAGGCTCAAACTTTAAAGAATATAAAGAAAGTTTATTAACAAACCTAAAGGAAGGAAAAAAAAAAAATTAAGAACCAGAACAAAACTTTCAGAATACCTTTGTTCTTCCCACCTCTCCATTTTTTTCTCAATGACAATACAAAAAACAACACTTTAACTTTCAGTCAGTTTACCACTTTTAAATTAGTCTTTCTTCAGTTCATTTAGGGAGAGGAGTTTTCTCCTGCTTTACCATGTTGACTTCTCCACAAGAAATACAATTCATATGGTTTTCAGCCTCACAACTAACAGCTGCCCAGAAGAAAAACATCTCTGCTTGTTGTGAAAAGTCCCTCCCACACCAGTAGCTTTCCCACAGCCACTACGGTGGGTTATGATGGTTCATAGGGTATTTTTTTTAAGGCTGAATGGTTCTACTACAGCAGCAAAAAAAAAAATTCCCTTCTTCCATAACTGGCAACATAAGTCCTCTTTGACTATTCCCCGGTGTAAGGGGTCTAAATTACAACTTCTTCTTTATTTCTGCTCAAACTTCTCATCAGGCTGCAATTACTTCAGTATCTGCTTATCTTTACACAGGTGCCTTGATTCACTGGCTGCAGTGGCTGCAGTTAGAACATCACATCCCCTCTTGGACCATTTTTTCATATATTACAGGGAATATTTTAGCTTGGTCTCAATCATGGTTTCAACAGAAGAATTTTCAACTTTTACTTTGTAGCACTTCTCATGCTCTTTCCCTCTAAGCTTCGGCTCTGCTTCTCTCACTGACTTTGAATCTCTATGCTGTGTTTTTGTAGGTGCCCTCACTCTTCTTCTATCTGTGCAAAGGCAGATGGGTGTCTGCAAGTTTTATCTCGGTAATGAAAGAGTTAATTTCTTTTCTCGGACTTCTGCAACAGTCTCATAATTTTTTGCCTAGTTATTTAAAAATGTCTGAACCGGACTGCAGAAGCAGTCAGTCAAGAGTCTCGTTAGCCTCGCTCTGCGAAGCTGACCCGGCCCGGAGGGAGTCGGCCTGGCCCCTGTCTGGCCCAGAGCAGGGGCCTGGCTCTGCCCACTGTAGTTGGAATGTTTTGCCCAACTGCATCGGAACCAGAGAGCTCAGGCTGGGTCCTCCCCCACGTTCAGTTGCACTGCTGCAAACTCCCTTCCAAACCTCCCCCCAAACCCCCTCAGAGGGTGGGGGGGGAGGGCAAGGGCCCAGTCTTACAAGAGAGAGAAGTACAGGACTTACTTCTCTGGCAGCAACAGGAAAGGAAAAGGGTTTTTTCTCAGGTGTATCTCTCTTAAATACGTTTCTTTTCCTGGAGGCAGAACAACCTTCAATTAGATTATATACCTATCAATACTCAAAACTAGCTGGTCACTGGCTCTGTTTCCCAGGAAGCAAGGTGCACTGCTTCCTGCACCATAAATCACTTGCAAAACTGACCCTTCTCAGGCAAACCCACGACAAGTAACTAATGGTTGATCATTTACCTAAAATGATGAATCACAATGAACAAAGGTATATTAACTTTCTATTTTTTCATCCTTCAGTGCTCATTGCTTTTCACTGAACAGTTATTCTCAAGACAACCTCCACTACTTTGCCTGCAGGGAAGGTTTACAGTAGCAGCAAGAATGATCACCAAAAAGTATTAAACAGCACTGGACTGCCTATCTCTTGAAAACCTGCATAAACTGAATAACTAATAAGGGGTGCCTGCAGCAGTTCATATTTTTCACTCATAACTGTCCGGATGAGGAATAAACCAAAGAATGCTTTATTATAAAAAGAGGATGCAAAATGTCAAGTTGGGGGTAAAAAAACCTCCAGATTATCATTCTTTGACACAGGCACTTCAGTTATGTGTGTATGAGCATTTAGAGATTTTCATTCAGGCTGATAGTGGCAGCTTCTAAATGAGAGATTAAATAGATGAGGAATTTTCTTCAAAAGGAGATATATGAGGGGATTTAAAGAAAAGACTTAAACAGAATTGATTGTTGACAACTGGAGCAAAGTTGTCAACTGAAATTACATAAGATTCTGCTGTTTATTATAACATAAGAACATGATGAAATAGCAGTAAGTGTAAAGCAACAAAAGAAAAGTTATAGGGGGTTGGTTTTCTTTTCTGTTTTGTTTTGGGGGTGTTTGGTGGTTTGTTTTTTTTTCCTACAGGATGCAACTCTATTTAGGAATTGAGTGTTGTAGGATGTTGTGGAGGACAAAATTAGACAGACAAATTTTTGGAAAACAGGCCCAGTATTCACAATAGAATCATGGTAGGGATTATTTCCCTAACTAAAGAACTTCTAACCAGAACTTTCCCCTAATGTAAAATAGTTCAGTACCCCCTTCCTAGTAATTGTTTTCTGCATTTATTACTGATTCTCATTGCAACCGGTTTCTGTTTAAGCAGTAATTTAAACTGGTCGAATTAGGATCTTTTATTGTTCACTTTTTGTATGTTTTCCATGATTCAGGTTCTATGATTTATAAGATCAGTTCTAGAAAGGTATTTGCAGTATACTGAACACTTCACGAAACTGTTTGTGAAGAGGAAAGACAACATTTTTGTAATGTCTTTGTTAAAAATTGTGTTGCTGATTAGACACTCCTAGATATTTCATGAATTCCTAACACCTCAAGTGATTTCAAAGAAAGAAAAATTGTAGACATGTGAAATCTCTTGGCAGTTGTATTACTCTTCTACAGAGGACAGCAGAGATCCATACACTGAGGATTTATCAGTTCTTCAGGTTTGTCATCAGGAAGCTTATTTGTAAGGAGTAGGCTTCCAAGCCAACATGAAATTTTGACATGATTTTCTCAGAAACTGGTTGTCAGCCTTTTTTTAATCTGTTCATGACAAAAGGTTTTGAGGAAAAGCAGTAATGAAAAATTCTTTTTGGCCGTCAAATGTGTGAATACTGAAGCCCTTCTAGATGTGGATTCTGAGGGGCTCTCACAATTTTCATTCACTTCATTCACTTACCGAGCAAAGTTTTATTATAAGCTGATTCAGAGTCCATTGTAGTCAATATAAAAAAATGTACCAATTCCCATCAAATTTGGCTGAAGCCCAGAATAAAAGGCTCCCTAATTTAGATCTCCGATTTTCTTGAGAAGTTACTTTATAGCTGTCTATATATTCAGTTTGTGTGTCTATAAATTCAAATTGTGAGTGTTATGGTTGCTGTTCATCATGGTGACTGTTTACTGCAGGTAGCTCTCAAATATCTTTAATAATTTGTGCTATTGCCCTCTAGAATTACAGAGAGAAATCTTTCATCTAATTGCTAGAATCTGTATGCAAATGCTGTCAGATTTAATTAGTATTTTTCCCCTTGATATGATGAACAAAGCTCAAGAAGTTTTAGATGGATCATGTTGTAGAGATATTATATTATAAATCCAATGCTGTTCCACAAAAGATATTGCAGTTGCATCTCCCCAGAGTATTAACAAGCATAGGCTTGGCCTGTAATGAGTCTACTGGTGCACACACTTCAAAATGTCAAATCTAAATGGTACAGTGGAGATTTCTGAAATCTGTATTAGCCTCCACCAGAAATGGTAGTCCACATGATATCACACAGAACTATAATGAACTATAATGAGTGTAGCCAGTAAACAGACATAAATGTACCAGCACCCTCAACATGATAGTTTGGGAGCAGAGCTGATGCCAACAGATTATGTCAATCTATATGTGTATATATTCGTTTAAAGTGTATCCTTATGTATGTTCATACACACACCAGGTGATCTAGTAGTAAACCCTAATGTGGATTTTCTATCCCTTACCATAATTTCCATTTTCAGTTGAAGTGGGACATGCAAAGTATTTACTATAAAATTATCTTCACAAATGCTCTGTTGGTATATGTAACAGTTTAAACAGGAATGAGACCAAATATCTTATAGCATGCCAGGAAGAGATCACAAATTGGGCAGAAGTAAGGTGCTTTGCTTTCCTTCTAGACTGCCCATCATGACACAAATCAGTCTTCCTTCACTAAAGAATGGGGCGTGACAGAAAAATCTTTGAGTCCTTTTAGGATCATATCACCTTCCTTTCTTCAGTCCTCTGTGTTGACTTATAACACACCTGTCTGTGCAGAGCTTCTCATGAACAGCAAATTGGTGCTCAACCTTAGTGTTTTTTTTCTCTTTTGATATGGTACTGCACAGGTATTGTCTTCCTCAAGCCACGAATAAACTTTAGATGTCTCTGAAAGAACACTCAGCACACCTTCCAGCAATAGAAGGAAACAAGTAAACTTGTTAGATCCCTAGATTTTATATGTTTTAAATTCAGTAATATTTCTTCCATCAAACCATTATATATTCAGCTGCAGATTTAAGTAACTCAAGTAGATTTGCTTTAAGGCCGTATGCAAGCAGATAGGACATCAGCTTCTTGCAGAGACATGATTATTAGTTGATAATGCACTGTGTTATATGCCAGTGTAATCTGTGTCTTGATCCATCCTGTTCATAACATTTTTCTCGATAGTGTGTATTTCAGACACTTTATACTTTTGTTGAACTGGAATCAAAAATTCCACTGGGTTTGCAACCGTTTAAGAAATCTCCTGAAGATTCAATTCAGTGACACAGTCATCCAATTTCAGGTGCCAGTGCAGGAGACAATAGCTAGCTCACTGAATGTACTAATCCCAAAATAAATTTTATTGATTTTAAATAAATTTTAGCCTAGTTGCAGAGCCACTTAATCCCAAGGACTTGAAGAGTGGAAATCCTGACCTTTGAAGGCAAGTGGGTTATGAGTGAATCTGCACAGGTGACCCAGAGCACCGTTTGTCCACAGACTAGTAGCAGCTATTACTATAGCATACTTTTGACCTGAGATGTTCTCAATTTTCCCTGACAAGTAGAGCTAGATATTGGTAAGTTTCAAAGGTGAATAAGCTCACTGAGTTACTTTTCAGGCAAGGCTGAAAGAATAAAGCAAATGAAAGAATAAAGCAAGTGAAAGAATAAAACAAGTGAAATTTCTAATGTCCAAAGAAGAGGATAAACTACAGTCACCTGAGCATGACTCGAGTTTTGGTATGTGCTTGTAAAAATGGAATATTACCATTAGTCTATTTGCATTAGCCTTTTGCACAGGTTGGAAAATGCTTCTCATAGAACCCATACCTGTAGAGGGGTCATGGTGACCGGTATAAAGGAGCCATTCTAGAAATCATATTTATCACACACAGCCATGGGAAGTGTGCCCACATCGCTTGGTTACCCACACACTTGCAATATTGATCTTAGTTTTTCAAGCCCCAGCTAGATATACAAAAAGGAAAATAATGTTGTAGACCAGGGCTGGATGGAGGCAAAAGGATATAAAAATGAAAGCAAGGAGTTATTCAGTCTGATCTAGAGTTAACTCTCTCAGGCTATTGCTCACTAACTCTGCACTGCAAAGAAATAAAGAAATTCACTTGTTCATCCTGGAAAACGGTTTTATATTCTCATAACAAACTACTTTTCCAACAATCCAAACACTTTCCTACTGGGAAACATTACCACCTGAAACAAATTTTGTTGCATGACTCTGAGTCAAACCTTCAAAGCTTTTCTTAGGTGACCCTGTAATGGGTTGAAAAAACAAAAGCTGACAGAGTAAGCAAGAAAATACTCAACTTCCAGGTGAACAATCCACAAAAGGCATATAAAAGAGGCAGTAACTAAAGACAAAACTAACACAGAACTGCTCACTCCATACAGCCAAGGCTATTTTCAGGTGTTGTCTACACTGGAGAAATCAATTGGCTGTAATGTCCTTCAGCTGTTGGCAGGGGCTCTTGAGTCTGAACAGATTTGATATAGTAAACTTTTCAGTGGCTTTCACTGACATTTCTCCAGGATTTGTGTGTCTGGGAGAGTTCACTCTACTACAGGGGCAGATAAGGCACATCCCACTACTTTACCATCTGCAGCATCTCTCATCTATTTTCTTTGCCTGGCCTGAAGCCATTTAACCACAGCCATGGTATCATGTGTTTTACAGAACCTACCTTGGGAATTCTTTTCTTTTTTCTCAATAAACAGTTTCTGGTCCAGAAGTGCCTTCTATTTTTCGTTGTCAGAAACCATCTAGTTTCTTCCAGCTGTCTCTT
This sequence comes from Orthonyx spaldingii, assembly GCA_013397795.1. Taxonomy (NCBI): domain Eukaryota; kingdom Metazoa; phylum Chordata; class Aves; order Passeriformes; family Orthonychidae; genus Orthonyx; species Orthonyx spaldingii. Next base: position 551,600 of record VZTJ01005972.1, read on the forward strand.
TCTTCATCTCCAAGGGATAAGAAGCTTTGCTTTGGAGTATAAGGCACCTGTGCTATTTTAAGGAATATTGACTTTTTTTCTTCAGTGATTGGAAGTCAAAGGCTGAAAAGGTGAAAGACCTGGAGACAAAGCTACGAATTTCTGAAAACTTAGGTATCAGAGACCTGAAAAAGTTATCAGAAACCATCTGTTTTCAATCCTTCCCTGAAAATCCATGACTGAAACACATCACTAGTTTAACAGACAGACAGCTTGCGATAACTGAAATGCAAAATTGAGAAGTTTGCATATAACTAGTCCATTTACACAGATTTTTTTTAAAATTAATTTAACCTTTTTTAAGCTACCTCTGTGTATCCAGTCTGGAATATTGCAGAATAAGCTCTTTAAGAAATGTTATCTCATTTGTATCAGATTCAAATACAGCCTTCAATCTTTTCCTGATTTCCATGGGTTTACTGAGGTTAGAAAATGGACCAGAGCACAATGGTAGACTGTGCTCATTCTTCAGCCATGGTACTCCAATTTTTATAGGTGTCTGTAGAATAAATAAGACTAAAAAGGGTTCTTGCATCGTCATTTTAGAAAAAAAATACTAAAAAATATTAAATTTATATTTTCATTATTTAAGTCTCTTAAATAAACATCTGATTGTTTACAGATTCATAGAAAAACTTGGGTTGAAACTGACCCTTAAAGCTCATTTCATTCCACTCCCTTCCATGAGCAAGGATGTCTTCCACTATCCCAGGGTGCTCCAAGCCCTGTCCAACCTGCCTTCGAACAATTCCAGAGATGGGCCAGTCACAGCTTTTCTGGGCAACTTGTGCCAGGCCCTCAATACTTTCACAGTAAAGAAATTAATTCTAATTAATTCTAATGTCTTATCTAAATCTGTTCTCTTTCAGTTCCCTCTTGTCCTATCACTACAATAGTGTCTCCCCTTTTTTTTTTAGGCTCCTTTCAGGTACTGAAAGGGGAGTAATTTTCACAACAAGCGTGTGGGGCACATAGTCATTTACATATCTCTTGAATAATGACTGGAAATTGAAAAAAAATTTATCCCTGTGTGTTTTGTCTGCCTACTGGCCCTTTTGCTGATGTTGGAAACACTAAATTCAGAGGTATCTCCATGTGTATTGATGGAAGATGAAATGGTACCAATGCATAATCCTGGCATATCATCTTTTCTTTAAATGTGACCAGTGAATCTTTTCAGTAATTCCCATGTTGTTTCTATAGGCAATGCAGTCCTCAGAACAATGCAACCATCATCACCTTTTCCATGAGTGGAAAATGAGAACTGAAATTCTGTTTGTTTTATCTGCTATCCTCAACATCATTTGAAAATCTTTAATCCTTGGCAGACATTTGTAATTGCAACTTGAGTTCCTCCATCTCAATATGAGCTCTAGCTATCTTCCACACCATTTTAATAGATTAGTCTTGAATGAGACCAAACATAAAATAAGGAGTTTTCCTGCAGTTGTTACTAATTTTAGCTTCTCCTTCTCCAAAGTGAAAAGAAACTTGTAGCTCATGGGGTTCAGGGTAGCCCGTGCTTCAACCATATGCGGTATCTAGTGTGTTGTAAATTCATACTCTAATCTAACTTCTCCATGTAGACAAGCTGTGAAAGAAAAAAAAAACTGCTAGGAAAGTATATGTACATATGGCAACACTGAACTGAGGCCAAACTGGCTGCTTAGCACTTCAGAAAACAGAGCTTACAGAACGTTAAGGTAGAGTACCTCAAAACCATTTATAAATGTATGTATATGTGTGTCTATATATCTATATCTATATCTATATCTAAAATATATCTTTACAGTCAGTTGCCCTATTAAACACCACAGACGCCTGGGCTTGACAGCAAAAGACCCTAAAGAATAGCATTGTGATTAAGGCTAAATCCCACATTTATTTATTTGTTTATTTATTTGATGTTTCATGGTGGTGCGAGGGAAAGTGACCTGTTTTGCTTTTGATCCTAAAGCAAGTTTCTGTGGTGTTAAACAGTATTTTTGCACCCAAATAATGCATTTATAGGACAGACTTGAACAAACAAAAATAATTTTGCCTGGGTTATGCTTCAGTCTCTGATGTTGCTCCAGTGGTATGGGTACTCCACTAAGGAATACTCATACCATTTGTATGAGTATTCAGGCCCTTTTTATGAGTCATTAATTTATGTACCTTGAAGACAGGTTGGGTTTCATATCTGAAATTCAGTGGTCTTCCCATGTACCTTGATTTCAGGCTTTCTGTATAAGACATGTCACATGCATTCATGGTAAACTACAGTCCAGGTCCTTCTTTTGGGAAAAAAAAAAAAAAAAGAAAAAAGAGAGATGTTTCACCAATATGATTTTCCATATTTATAAACTCTGGAGAGACCAAATGATTTCCTCATTAGTTATTGTTATTGGGAAGGGATGAGTTTTGACTGCACTGAATCCACAGTGATCTCTATTGGAAAAAACATATCTTCCATATGCACAGTTTTCCATCTGTTGCTTTAACTCAGTGGTTAGTCTTGGGTACCCTCACTAGAAGAGTTGGTCATTTCATTCACATACAATATATACCATTTCCCAGAGTTACATTGACTTAAGTGAAATTGTTCAGAAATGCAGTTAAAAAAATGTAAGCAACATTTGCCAAAAGATCACAAGTTTCTGTATTTTTTCTCTTTCCCAGTCTAATGATGGTCATGGGTCAGAGTTTTCTGTTGTTCAGGCAAAAGATTTGGCCCAGGCACAGGTTAAATAATTTTTTCCTTTATTTTAAGAAATGTGCCCTCAGCCTTGATGTATAAAATGAGGTGCAGTAACTTATTCAGAGACGTTACTGTAGGAGTTCACAAGGCAACCAACCTCTGCTTTCTGAATGAATGACTCTTGAAAAAAATCTCACCGTCTGATGCTTTACTTCTCTTCTTTACCACTTGTCACTGACACTGAAGAAATTAATTTGAAGAAATACAGATATCATCATTGTTACTAAAATCAAAAGGCCAGATAACACCAATTTCTTTCTTTTAACTGTCTTTCAGGGGAACCAAATTTACCTACATATCCTGTGAACCTGTCACAGAGTCTGAATCAGTAACACTGTTCATATTCATACACAGGTTTACTCCTGTCTTCTCACAGAAGACATCCTAAATTTTTATTTACTTTGCTGCAGTTGGAAGATGCTTATTTCTATGGGGTTTGGAGAAGATTATTTGCCTGTGCATTTTCCTTGCACAAATGCAGCCTTCAAAAGCCTTGTGAGAAGTGTAAGTGAAGGTGGTGTGGTGCATGCAGAAAAGACATGATATGTGGATCTTATACCTCCAGAAACATTCAAAAGGCAGAGAGACAAGTTACCTCTAAGGCATCAACATGTGTCAGTCAGCAAAACAAATCAAAATTGAGGTTGTTGCACATGAATATAAAAAAATAATATATGATCAATTTTTTTCCCCATTGAGATGGGAAAGAAGCAAAACACAAGATGTCCCCTGTTTGTCATTCTGGAAAGCGTTGGCAACAGGTAAAAGTGACCAAATGAAATGGGCAGCTCCCCTTGTTGCTAAAAGCTGGGCTCACTGTTGATATTGATAGGGCTTGTAGGTGCAGAAACAAACTTGATGCCTAGAGATTTAAAATCTAGCAGGTGGAATCCTGCCTCAGCTGAAATTATGGCGTTTTGTTCCCAATTAGAGGCACAGAATTTTTCCGACAAATGACCATTCTTTTTCCTTCATAGGCTTGAAATATCCTTCCAAAGGTGACTTGTAATGGACCAGACATCCTGGTAACCAGCATATCTCAGCTCGGCATTGCCAGGTTACACAAGTGAAGAATAAACAGTGTAAGATGAGTAAGAATTACCACTCAGCTTGTTCCTCATGTAACATGCTCAGCTAGTAAGTGATATAATTTCCATTATTAAAGGCTTTTCCTTCATCCAGTATTAAATGTATAAGCTTTGAGACTGTTCTCACACACAATTAAATGAAATTTTCTCTTGAATGAGCTCATAAGCTCCACTCAGACTGCAGTCCTGGAGTGTCATTTGTCCATATTGTATCTCCTCACTTTCATCCTAGCAGCTGTCCTTGTTAACATCTACCCTATCTAACCACAGAGTGATTCATGCACCCTTCACAAAAGTTAACAGAGAAAGGAGAAAGGGAATAAAGTTGATTTGACCTGCTGGGATTACTCCTACTTCAGAGAAAACTCCTCCGCTGTTGACAACTCCTCCAACCTGAATGTAATTCAGCATAAATAACACATAACTCCAGTGAAGATAGGTAATTGTGGTTACTAATGATTTTTATTCTCAGACCTGCTCTTTTCCAGCTTTAATTAGGCATATAAATGGGTGCCTACCTAAAGACAGGCACAGTGCTGGTGAGGACCCCATACTCAACAGTGTTTGAGATGTTCAATTGTTGGTGTACAACCCCTATGAAGCACAGAACTGTTTGGAGAGATGAAAGCTAACACCAAAACTACCAGGAATGAATGATTCCACTTCCCATATAATTTCTAAGAAACTTTCATTCCATGAAATATTTTAAGATTTCATCTCTTTATTCAATTCAGGTTGAAAACACATGTGAAAACACAGTGATTCTGTTCATCCCTTGTTACTGTGTTTGTGAGTCAAACATCACAGACATTCTCATAAAGTGGACGGAATGTATATTGACTATGGTGGGATTTCTCCAGATTTCAGCTGATGCAAATGAGAGCAAGTTTTGGCCCAATGGCTGTGAGTCTGACCATCCATTAGCAATTAAATACGCCAAACACATGAAAAGACATATCACTAGTGACTGACGCTATTTACTTTTGACATGAAAGATCTTTCTCTAGGGATTTCCAAAGCAAGCAATATATTCTTTTATATTTTTTCCAACCCTTCCTTTACTATTTCTGCACTTACAGGTCCTCAGCAGCTCCTCTGACTACTGATTTCACCCCTGTGACATAGCATTAACTCCTTCAGTGGGCAGAGTATTAGATGTTTCTCAGAGCTCTCAAATGGCCTCATCTTTCCAAAAACTTGTTGTGTCCTCTACGCCAACTTCTTTCATAGTAAACAAAGCAAAGTTTGTCCTCAGGAGCTCTTCCTGAAATGTGCCCTTATCTGGCAAGTGAGGTGCTTCCTCCTGGTGCCAGCAGCTCTTCTATTGCAGCTGTATTGAGCCACTTTTTCAGTGTCTGGGAAAAAAAATTAAGTGAAATGCTTCAAATAGTTTCAAGGGGGTAAATTTTACATTTTGGGACTACAAGACATCCTCTCACTGGGTGATGGCCTTTTTGTGCAAAGATGTGGAAGAATCTCTTTGAGTCCATGGCAATTACAAGATTCAGACATTCTGTTTGACCTGAAGAATTTTCAGTGTTTTAACAGCACAAAGGAGAAGGCTGGAGGCAAGCCACAGTGTATATCTTTGGGGTCCATACAGGAGATGAGCTAAGAAAAGTGAAGCTCTGAGATTTATTGAGAAAGAAGGATTGAAGACCAGGGGTACAGTAGGGATCCCTGGGAGCCTGGTCAGAAGAATCATGGCTTCTTATCACCCTCAGGGTCCTGGCATCTTGCAGCGAAAAGTGGTCATAAAACTACAGGATTGAAGAGTGACTGATGCTGTCTACTTGGACTTGTACAAAACATTTGACATTGTCCCACACTGCAGTTTTGTCTCTAAATTGGAGAGACGAGATTGGGCAGATCAACCACATGGTGAATAAGGAATTTGCTGGATGGTCACCCTTAAACAGTTGGGACCAGTGACTGTAGAGGGAATTTTCACAAGGGCATGAAGTGATAGGACAGAGGGCAGGATTAGATTAGGTATTAGAAATAAATTCTTGACTGTGAGACCAAGCTCAGAGAAGATGTGGCTATCTCATTCCTGCAAGCTTTTAAAACCAGGTTGGATAAGTCTCTGAGCTCTGGTCTAGCAGAAGGTGACCCTGCCCGTGGCAGGGGGTTGGAATGAGATGTACTTCAAGGTCCTTTCAACCAAACCATTCTGTGAGACTATGATTCTATTTTCCTGGTATTTGTGGACCTACTACTAGTGTTGTATAAGCCCAACCAAGAATCATCACATTTGTGAAGCAACCTACCATTCCTCAGTTATCACACTTGAACGAGTTCAACACACACTAACAGTGCCTATCATTAGAAAGCCAGTATCTCACTAATGTATTTTTTAGACATATGAAGGGAGTTTGCAAAGAATCTGGAGTGAAAAAGAAGAGCGCACAGGTTCGAAGTGCCATGTTAATTCCTAGAATTAAATAAAGTTTTTATTTAAAGGCATTCCACTAGCATATTTGCCAGCTTGAGTGAGAATTGATGCTTTAGTGTTTGAAAAAGACAAGAGAACAGATATGAACAACTTAAGGAGCTTGGACCATGTAGGGAATTTATGGTAAAGAAGATGTGGAATCAGGAATCTGAGGCAGCTGTAGAATATTGTGGTCAGGAGATGGATACCTCAGCTAACAAAAATCATTGTAACACAGTTGACTTGAAACATTTAGGTGGATACTCAGGTGAAGTAAAAAAAGGACTGTTATACTGTAGTCAATACAGTCATTCAAATTCAGATTAATCTGTCCACAGACTACATTTACACTGATCATGCAATGGTCAATCATATTACCTGTAAAATGTAGGTGAATGAAATCTAGGCAGGACAAAATCAATCGTTTCTCTTAGAAGACGTTGACAAAAACTAAAGAAAAGTCTGGTTTTCTGAACAGCTCAGCTGTTTTCAGCAGAGACAGACTGTATGAAATGGAAGAAATTGCAGGGTGAAAGAAATAGTCCTGGTCAACAAGACTTGCCATTGGAAGGTAGGAAAAAAAGAGTCTGGCCAGAAGCATGGAAAAAATTATTATACTGTAAAATACTATCTAAATAGTAGTCTTGAGTTCTACAGAGAATGACACCAGCTCTCTACAGACTTGGCACTTGGTGTCACCAGTTCTCAAGTTGATCCTTGCAGCTGTGACTTGCCATCCTTAGCTGAGAATTTAAAAATATGTTCTGAATGGTAGAGGCTCAGCGGGTGTCTCTGCTCTGCTATATGTTGATACACTGCTTTCGGAGAAGACAGGACAGTTCCTATCATATCCTCTTGAAGCAACTAAACATGATTTAAAGAACAGAGGAAAAAGAGCCTGTTGTAGTAAAGTGCAGGATTAGGCCGTGGATTGTTAAATTGGCAATGAGGTTAGAAAAAGTGAAAAGAAGCCTTTCTGACAGAAGACTGTCTCTGTCTTGGGATTTCATTGTTGGAACCTCATCAGGACTTTCCAAAAACTCCAATAAACCTTCTCCATGACCATTTCTTGATGCTGACTTGTTGGCCTTATTGAGAGAATTGTGCAGAGAACATATTTAATGAAGAAACATAGAATCACAGAAAGGTTCGGGTTGGAAGGGACCTTAAAGCTCATCCAGTCCCATCCCCCGCCATGAGCAGGGACACCTTCCACCAGACTAGGTTGCTCCAAGCCCCATTCAACCTGGCCTTGGACACTTTCAGGGGCATAGCAGTCACAGCTTCCCTGTGCAACCTGTGGACTTGCATTTTCAGTAAAGAATTTCTTTCTAACCTCTAACCTAAATCTCCTTTTCCAATTTAAAACTTCCTGTTCCCTTATCTAGCTCATAATGTAGAAACTGTTACTTACAGTGTGCTTGCAGAAGTTACTTTTTTTTTTTTTTTTGAGTATATGGACTCTACTAATAGACAACACTTTCCTTCTTTCTTTTTTTAACTTTAGGAAATAATAAACGTTTTAATTCAGTAGGAAGGAGAACAATAAACCGTACATTATCAGAGAGACTACCTCTTCAGAGAAACATAAATCTGAACAGTTCCTGTATGTGTAGCAAAACTGTTTTTTCTAAGTATCTCCAGGTGGGATTACATGGCTTGTACATTCACAGTTTGTGGATTATTCTATAGCTGATCATACAATTACTTTTAATAGCAATTTTTTCCATTTTCTGGAAGTTATTTTTTTGTGTTTTGTTTTGTTGGGGATTTTTTTAAGACCAGAGAGAGCAATAGTTCTCAAGAAATCACTTGGTGAACTAATCAGATAAAAGGAAATCTCACTTAAGATACAAATATGATGAACCTTCCATGGTGGAATTTATGAACCACATGATGAAAAATGCAGCAATTATATTAATGACTAAGCAGTGTTTAGTATAGCACCCAGGATAAAGAAGAACAGAAATGGTAAAATACTGCAAAAAAATAATACCAGGAGCATAGCATAAGCAATGGAGGAGATAAAAGAAACTTTAAAAAAAAATTTATGAATAGGAAGGATAGTATAAAAGCAACAAACAAACAAAACAGCACATGAAACAGTCATTAAATAGAACAGTTAACATGTTATAAGATAATAAACAAGGGAAAAATTGAGGAAGTACAATCACGACAAAATTTTGTATTGTAGTTTAAATCAGCTTGCACCTTGTTGATTCAGTGGTGCTACCTATTGTGATCTAATGCAAAAAGTTCTCCTTTGCAGAATGAGAAAATAGTTGCTCTGTTTATTTGGATTTTTGCTAAGTAATTGAAAACATGACAGAAAATAAACAAGATTGATAACTACATCGTCTATCCATGTCTGCTAAGAAACATAAATGAGCATCGGTTTATAATGAGAGTAAAATTAATTAATAAAAAAAAAACAAAACTCCTATATAGGATTTATCAACAGTTCTCAGTCAATGGAAAGGCACGGGAAGTTGAGTTTTACCACGGAATTCCTGATATCAGTGATGTATATGGTGGAATAAAGTCTGACTTCTAAATTATTGGATCAGAGACAGATGGAACAAGCCTGATGCATTTTGATGGAAAGAAATTTTATTCAAACTGACCTGTATATATTAGGAAAATGTTTTGAAACATATCTAGATTGAAACTCATTGAAGCCAAATAACCGGTAATATATTTTGGGAGGCATAATCAGATATAAGATGGAAATAATAGGCTTGATAGAAGTTCTGTAGGACAGCATGAACAGCTTGTTAAGGGCCACAGGCTAAACACAAGCCAATGATTTTGTGTAGTTTTGGAGGACAAACACTGTATTAAGGTAAATAACAAAGAATATAAGCTGACTTCCTGAATTTTCCAACTCTATATTGCAACATGAAAGCAGAACCTAACGGGAATATTTGAGAAGATATAATCAGGATCACATTAAAACAGAAAATGCATCTAATTAAAAACTGATAATATAAGTCATGGACTTTAACATCAGTTTTGTAAGAGATGGCAAGTGGGTGACAGCAGAGGCAGTGTACAGGTACAGATGTAAGCATCCATGTGATAGTGAGTGGAGTCAGGTACCAAATTTGAGATGTGATTACATTGGCAAGAACACACTCAGGGCAAAGAAAATGGGGTCTAAACAGCTAATATTGCTGAGGAACCAAATTTTCATACTTGCATCAGAACACATAACTCACATACTCCTGTTTTACATCTATATCATTTTCTCATAAGCTTATCTGTTAGTTTTAACCAAAAGAATCATCTGAATCAGTATCATGACCAGAAGATCCCTGAACTTATTTTATTTGCTTTTACCCCCTCTGTTTTCCCTTTCTCTTTGTCTTTTTTTTTCTTTTTAAAGTAAGACATCTTCACTCGAACATTGTTGACATGTAAAAAATGTCAGCATGAAAAGGAAGAGTCCATGGGGGAGTCATATCCTATAGAGTACTTTCTCTTATTGCCAAATTTTATGTAGGACATAGTGTTAAAATAAAAATGTAACAGCTCTCCTGCCGAGGCTCACACTGGTAACCACAGCCTGTTAAAGAAGGCAAGCAGCCATCAGATAAATATCTAAGTCTTTATGGCAAAGGGCTGAGAGCACAAAGACAGCCCCTCATGGAGGGTTTTTTTTTGGTTGGTTGATGCTTTTCTACATGTGAAAGGATAAATCAATATTCTTGGTTGGAAATAGTTTAGATAGTCAAGCCTGAATTTTAAAGTAATTACCCATACTCCAATATGTGTCTTGTTATTTAAATAAGAACTTTAATTTTCAGTGTTAAGTGCAACACAACTGATCTCAGGGAACAAAAAACTTGTCAAATGGGTTTTAAGAGCAAAGCTGTGTAAATTTTATGCATAACATAATTGTGCATCTCTATCAGTAGGTAGAAATTCAACTTCTGGCTCATATCCAACAGCTTCTAGGGCTCATGAGAGTTATTTTCTCTACTCACTGTGTCTGAAAAAGCTCATATAAAGGTAGAATTTTTCATCTTCCAGCATTAAAAAAGTCCTTGTAAGACAGGAGTTTGATGAAAATATCAGATCTTAGAATGGTAGAATCATTTGTGTTGGAAAAGACCTCCAAGACCACTGAGTTCAACTTGTGATCGATTCACACCTTTCACCCAGCCCAGAACTCTGAGTGCCACTTCCAGGCCTTCCTTGGACATGTCCAGGGATGGGATCTCCATCACCTCCCTGGACAGCCCATTCTAATGTTTAACCACATTTCCATGAATAAATGCTTCCTGATATCCAACCTGAACCTCCCCTGGCACAGCCTGAGGGCCTTTCCCCTTTTCCTGTCACTTGCCGCCTGTGAAAAGAGACCAGTCCCCACCTGGCATCACCCTCCCGCCAGGGAGGTACAGATAACACCTCTCCTGAGCCTTCTTTGATCGAGATTAAACAATCCCATCTCCCTCAGCTGTTCCTCATATGGGTGGCTTTTATATGGATTCTTTTTTTAACAATATATCTTTATTTATTTTATATATTCTATTTATGTGTATATATTTTATCTGCTTATTTATTTAAATGTATTCTTTTATATAGATTTTGGAATAAAATAGTAAGTGCATTTATGATATATAAGATTTTTGCCTCAAAAGTAAGTTCATCTTGCCTTGCTTTACCTTTCTGCCCATGCCCCCACTCCTGTCCTTCCTGCAGAACTTCTCACGTCATCTCATATTTCCAGGATCTCAGTTACAGAACCACAGAGTGGTTTGGAACTTAAGGTCATGGACAGGGATGCCTTCCACTCTACCAGGTTGCTCCAATCCTCATCCAGCCTGGCCTTGGACAATTTCAGATATGGGGAATAAATATCAGTTACTTTGAGATGCATTCATGGCAATTGACATCACCAATCTCTCCCTAGATGTTAATGTAGCACATAATTCAATGTGGATTTTATGTCCTCAGTTTAGAGGTTTCCAAAACAGTGGTTATGATTTCTACTTTGGTCCCCAGCAAAAAAGTTAAGAAAACATTTGTTTGACTCTGTGTGATATAAGTAATTAATAATAACATTAACCAAAGTCAGAAGCAAAGTCGTGTCTCCAGCTGTGCACAATTTATTCTGTAACATTTCTCTGCATGAGTTTTATTATATAGAAATATATGGTACAATATTATTTGCATTTCTATATTCTGCACTCTGCACACAGGTATCTCAGTGCACACTTCCACCTTAGAAAATTGGAATGAAATATTTCCGTGTTCCTGAGATCCTTGACATGCAATAATCCAGTGAGTCAAGATTTAGGCTGCTGTTTTCTGTTAACACGTAGAGCAAAAGAAATAAAATTATCCACATGCATGTTTCCTATGTATAAACTCCTTGTAGCTATTATTGAACCAGCAATTGGTTCTCCAATCTTCTATTAAAATATCAATAGTATTTTTCAGAGCTTAAATTGAGCAGTGATTTTATTTAAGGCTACACCTAGACACCACTTTTCTTCGAAGAAATCTCTTGTTGTTACTAAAAATGAAAGCCATTCAAACGAGTGTGATTGAAACAGGGACAGGGAAAGGGAAAAAATCAATAGAACGTTTTCTAGGGTACTATATCTGCTTTTGAAAAGAGACCATTAATAACATGCTTACAGTAAAAGCAGCTGCTTGTTCAAAGTGCATTCAAGGGTGAGCTGAAAGGATGGCTCTCTCCACACAGCCTCCCTGGAGAGAGAGTTTGTAAAGATTTCAAAACCCAACCTCAGACTATGAACAAAAGCCTTTCCTAGGAATTTTAAATATTCTCATCTAATGTTAGATTGTTGGAATGAAATGCCTCCTAATATTTTACTCCTTATGAAAGGCAATGTGGGTCAGTGAATGAGCTATTGGTCTGAAAACATGTGTGCAGACAATACACAGCAGGTCGTATTCAGCCTCTGAGGACAGTAGGTGCCATGCTAATGCCAATTGCTACAGCACTCAGCAGTGGTGGGCAGCACTGTTGGATATTTGCTGAAGGTCCTGCTGAAAGAGAGAGTCGGCTCAGTCCATTCAGTAAATTTTATACAATCATAGAGTATCCTGAGCTGAAAGGAACACACAAGAATCACTGAGTACAACCCCTGAACTTGCACAGGACACCCCAATAGTCACACCATGTGCCTGAGAGTGTTGTCAAAATTCTTCTTGGATTCTGTCAGGCTTGGTGCTCTGACCAATGCCCTGGGGAGCCTGTTACAGTGTCCAACCACCCTTTTCCTGATATCCAATCTAAACTTCCCCTGACACCACTTCAGGCCATTGCCGTGGGTTCTGCCACTGGTCACCAGAGAGGAGGGATAGATGCCTGCCCCTCCCTTTCCCATCATGACAAAGCTGTACACCACAATGAGGTGTTCCCTTTGTATCCTCTTCTCTAGTAAACACTCATAGTATTACAAGGCAAATTAAAATGTTGGGGTATAACTGAATCTTGGATCATCACCTAATTTGCTTCTAATATTATTTCGTGTGCTTAAAGGAGTGCAATGGTTTCAAATATGTGAAAGGTCAACAGTGCAGTTCATCTGTAAGAGGACTGGTTTAGCAGAACTTAGTTCTCTTGGATGCAATTGTGTAATCTCTCACTCTCTTTATCTAGATAGTTTCAAGCAGAACTCTATGTTTAGTTCAAGCAGATCTATATGTCTAGTTCAAGCAGATTTATATGTTTTCAGGAGTTCTGGGGACAAAATACAAGGCACACAGTGAGCATACCTCAGGTGTATGACCTGAGCTGGTACTTGTAATAACTTGGTAATTATGATTACATACTATGCATGTAACTGTCTATGGAAACAATATCATCAATTGATATTTGCATATAAACTTCCAGTGTGTAGAAGCTCTTATCTTTCTTATGCTGTTGATTAATATGGATCTGCCCAATCCTCATGGTCCTGTTTCCAGAATTTGGGTAGCTGGAGAAGCTTAGGTACCTCTAACATAAGCCACTAATGGTGAAATTTATCTCCTCTAGCTTCACTGAGGCCCCCAGCTATTGCTAAATTAAGATACTACTTGTCCTTGGTTTTGCAGAATCACTGTAGAGTGAATGAGTTTACAGAGTACAAATCAGACCTTGGGTTGATTACCAGATTCTGCATTCTGTAAAGTTTTGATCAGAGATGTCTGGAGGCAATATCATACTAAGGAGTTACAGTTGTTCCTTTCTGCCTGTGATTGCTTCTTCCTACACTCACATTGCAGGAAGAAACATGTCTGGCTTAAAAATCTTCAATACTTTGAACTACAATAACACAAAAGCAAGAAATTTGCCTTCAGAAGCAGAGGAAGAAAGCTCAGCTTCCTGATTCATCTCGCACACAGAGACTGTCAATAATCAGGTTGTATCAAGGAAGGAGAAAACAATACGGAAAGGACATAGTTTTTCTGTTTTGGCCACTAATGCCCGTGATTTATGAAATCACAATGTTAAAATATCAGGAACTTGCAAAACATACACTGTGACGGCATATAGTGCTCTAAAAACAGAGACTATCACCAAAATATTCAGTCAATCCTTAATGCATTTCTTTCTGGTTTCAGCCCCACTGACCACAATTCCATAGATTTTGTGAAGTAATAATAATTTGGCATCCTTTATAGCAATGGATCCATGTAGGTACTCAGCATGCCAGGTCTCATTGATTATTATATCTCTGAGTTTCTATTCTAAGGAGATGCTACCCATATAATCTGCTGGGTTGATAGATGGGGAGTTAACATTACTGCAACAGGCTGTCTACAGCCCCTTTTCATCATAGTTATAGCTACGGACTAGTAGGAACCCCTCTGGAAATGAATGCTGGAAATCATAATGGCACTTTGCGAGGTGAAGTTTTATTTAGGGAAATACTATTCAAGAGCAGAAAATAAGGAGCTCCTGTAAAGAAAGAAAATAAAAAGAAGAAACAAAAAACTGAATACTTTAACATGATGGTTTCAATAAAGGTTGTTGTTGTTTTCAATAAGAATTCTGAGGGTCCTTTTATGTTTTAGATTTTTACCTTCATTTGCTCCAATTTTGTCTAAAGATTAATATGAGATATTCACTTCAAAGAAAGAAATAACCATGGTGATTAAAATGTCTTTTGTTATGTGCAAGCAGAAGAAGAACTTATTAATACTGAGAAATATATTATGTCTCTCTTCCCTCTGCTCTGAGTTCTAATGGAAGATACTCCTGTAAAAACAAAATAGGCTTTTCTGGGACACCATTATGATTAATTTCTCTTTTTTACTACTTGCTTTGAAAATCATCATTTTCTAAGGCTTTTTTGGTGATCATTTTGTGCAAAGGAATAGTGTCCCATTTGAAAACAATCCCTGAAAAAAGTTGGTAACACTTAACTATGAAGGGTTAGACCTCATAGCTGATGACAGGGTTTTGGCTTACTCAAAATGCCTACATAACCCACATTAATATTTAAAAAATAATATTTATTCTATAAATTTCCATTCTCCCAACCAGTAAGGGAAGTGTGACTATCGCTATTTCATAAGGGGAGACTGAGACATTGAATTATATAATGGTTATTCAAGGAAGAGAGGGAGACTGAAATTTTCAACTGCTCATTAAACACCTCCACCCTGTCTGATTTTCAAGTGAACTTATGCACTGAGGAACCCTGAAAATATTACCACCTTTTTTAATGAATGAACAGTATATTAATTTGATTAAAAAAAACCCAAACCTGCTGACATATATCAGAGTTTGTTTTTCACTCAGGTCTGAGATTTTTCAATTCAGCCCTTAAATTACACCCACTAGCCACTCAGTTGCTGCTGCTAATGGTGACTGCATACATCAACCGTATGGGCAAAATAATAATTTTGTGTACATAATATAAGTCAAATTAAATGAAGGTACACCAGGACTAACAAGGTTTCCATTCTGAGCTAAATTTTAACTATTTGGATTTTGAGCATTACCCAAAGTGAGTTTTAGATGCTGATGTGTCTTTAAGGGAACTGTCCAGGACTTACAGCATTGATGAGTTTAGAATACAGTCAGAGAAACACAAAATGGTTTGGATGGGAAGGGAGCTTAAAGATCATCCAGTCCACCCCTCTGCCATGGACAGGGACACCTTCCACTAGACCAGGTTGGCCCAAGCCCCGTCCAACCTGACCTTGAACACTTCCGGAGGTGGGGGTCACAGATTCTCTGGGCAACTCACCACCCTCACAGGGAAGAATTTCTTCCTACTTATTTGATACTTGATCTCATGATTAGAATCTTACAGCTGAAGACCCGTCTGGGTTTCAGGCTATGTTCAGCAGACCTGTCAGAGGATCAAGAGTATCAGAAAGCAAGATTCTTGTTTTTGTGGCTCTCCATGAGAAGTTTGTCCACAGTCTGGCAAAAGCAATACAATGGGATACAGGAAACTCTGCCAAACACCAAATCTTTGAGGCAAAGCAGCTTGAATCACAGTGAGTTTAATACATCTCTATGCATTAAAAATGTATATAATCAACAGGATCCTTTAGGTGATAAAGCCGTTCAAGGTTATCTAGTCCAGTCATTAACTCAGCACTGTCAAGCTCACCACTAAACTATGTCCCCAGTTGTCACATCTACACTTTTTTTTTTAAGGCTTTGGAAACTGCATTGATTTTCAACAATCAGTCAAGAGAAGGGGGGACACTGACTCTAATAGCATTCTGAGGTTCTTAGCTATATTAATTACTTAAAAAACATATCAATTGTGAAAATAATAGTTTGTTTCACTGCAATGGTCATTCTGCAGGAAAAAACCAGGAAGTATTAAACACAGTGGGCACCTGAACAATGCTAATATATCACAAGAGAACCTGCAGTGTTGGGATGCAAGGCAAAAAAGAAAATGTGGGAACATTCTTTAGGAAGGGTGTTAGTCTGAGACAATATATGAGAGGAAAAGAGAAACTGACCCATTTAAAGGGTAAGAAAAAGGGAGGAAAACTGATGATAGAAATGTAGGAAGAGATTTAGACAAGAGGAAGAAAGCAGGGGTTAAAAGAAAGAGAGGAAAAGGAGGAAAAAGAGCAGGAAACATAAATGTTTCCTCTTCTTGGGAGGCATTTGCACATCCTAGCAGTTGTAATTACTCTTTTCCAGTAACCACAACTTGGCATGTGTGTCATCCATATAACATCTGAATGAAATGAAGTCACTTCACTGACGATGTCTCAGACAACTTTTCTTGGATGACAAGAGTGTGATGTGAATTCAACACGTGTTCATTCACAAGACATAGTTTTCTTGACCTGTTGGATGAGTTTGGATTTCTTCAGTTGCTGCCTGCTGAATTGAATGCATCACATTCAGTTTAAAATCACTTTATCTCACCAATTTATTAAAGGAAGACAAAACTTCAGTACTGAGCAATCAGGATGCACATGATAGCATTCATCAAGTTAATTTCATTTAATTACTCCAGTGGCTTTTAAAGCAGGCTCCAGCTATTTCTATGCACATGCATGTGTTAAAAATTAAAACAATAACAACAGACACCAAAATCCTCAGTGGTGAAAATTTCTCCATGTGAAAATTAATCAGGTTTATCTCATTGCCATATATTTCTTCTGTAGTCTCAATTCCCTTGTGAGGAAACTGGAGAATGTTACTAACTGCTGCAGATTTATTCTGTAAAGTTTTCTCAGATAAACATGCATGTGTGCACGTTTGTACGTACTATCCTATTTGGGAGGATCATTGAGAAGCATACACTCAAAAAGCAGGTCTTTTTACTTTAGCAAATTTCTGTGTCTCTGATATTACAGAACAGAAAACTGCTGTCTAAATCCATAGCAGGTCTGAAGGACAGAAAAGAAAAGGTCTAGAAAATCTAGGTAGTTCCACACAGCAGAAGGAAGTGGGTAACAGACAAGCTCCTTCATAAAGCAACTTGTCAAATAGGAAAATATTCTGGAAAAAAAAGAAATCATTCCATTAACTTTTAGGAAAAGATGTTATTCTGTTTAGATGTATTAGAAGAAAACAGTGTTCATTGCCTTAAAATGTGGAAAAGAGTGGTCTTGTATAACTAGATGGAATAAATCAATTAAATACCCACTGTTTAATTCACCCTTCCAAACAGTCACATGAAAATTTGGAAATATATTAGAGGAAGCAACAATGAAAAAGCAAAACCCCCACAAATTTAATCTTCCTTATTAATGCATTGCACAGTCTTTTAGCAGTATAAACATTAAGGACTTTGAAAAATGTGAATAATTCACTACAATATTCCCCACACCTCCAGCTCCGTAGCACTATGAATTAAAGATATTCTATAATTCAGGTAACTTGAGTTTTCTCTCTGTAACCCTTTCCAATAAACCCCCAGTTCTGCACTTCACATTCTGGTTAAATTACTTTTGTCTGTCAATCAGAATGACACTTGCATTAGAATATCACCAGACACACTGTGTTGTCAAACACCAACTTTGTAGGCAGTTTGAAGAGATGTACCCTAGCTTCATTAATCTCTTATAAGAACTTTTGACACTAAATCTCCTTTATTACCTTGTGCCTAACATCTAGTGAATTTGTATCATTAATTGCTTGGATTAAATCATTAACAGTGGCGATTTCCTTGTAAATACAAAAACTTAACATTGTTCTGCCTTTTTTTTTTTTTTAAAAAAAAGCTTGCCATCATTTAGCTAGCCATTTAGTTAGCCTTTTAGTTGTAAATCCTCGTTAGTGAGATGTCTGTAAATGAGAGCTTGGTCACAAATACATCAATCCCTTAGCTGCAGCCAACTCCAGGTTTCCATCCATGATATTTCAGACAATCACAGAATGATCTGGGTTGGAAGGGACCTTAAAGCTCATCATTTTCCAATGCCCTGCAATGGGCGGGGACAATTTCTACTATCCCAGGGTGCTCCAAGCCCCATCCAGTCTGGCCTTGGACACTTCCAGGTATCCAGGGGCAGCCACAGCTTCTCTGGGAAACCTCTGACAGGCCCTAACCACCCTCTAAGTAAAGAACTTCTTTACATCTAATCTAAATCTCTCCTCTTTATTTTAAAATAATTTCCCCTTGTCCTATCACTATCTGCCCATGTAAAATTTGTTCTCCCTCTTTTTCACAAGCCACTTTCAAACAGCCTCTTTCAAGTATTTGCTCAGCACAGTAACATTCCTACAGGCCGCATTCAGGTTCTACTACCCCCCATAAAGGAAAGACTGGATTTGGAAATCTGGGGGTATTCTTTTCTGACTGGGGCAAGAATTGCAGAGGTAGAAGATGCCAATTTTATTAATACAAACTCAAGTGAAAATAACATGATTCAGATGTGGTTGTCTGATTTTAACTCCTGTGGCCAGGGGACACATGTAGATGAATCCAAAGGAACCAAGAGGCAGATTTAAATATTACAAAAGTCACCCTCCTTTTCTCTCCATTGACTGTAGGTCCAGATGAACTACTCTTAGGCAGCAAAAGCTAGACATAAATTGTGTGCACAGTAATAAACACACATAAATCATTTTGTTCTCCAACTACACAAAGTGAATGAGCTAGGGAAGGTTAGATGGTTGCTTCAATAAAACAAACCCAGGCATAATAAAAACCCCTGTATTTACAATATGCCAGAAGTCAATACAACGGTGGACACAGAATAGCTGACCACTGGAATAAATTACCAGGAGAAGTGTTGGAATTTTTTTTTTTTTTTGTAAATCAGAAAAAGGGTCCTGAGTTCTGTATAGGGTGGTAATTTAAGGTGTGAACTATGCAAGGTCCGACTAAAGGTGGTGTTAATCTACGCTGAACTAAGTGTCTGTTAATTACACTCCTTGAAGCAGGTTGGTTTATGCAAATACTGATGGCAATGGAGTCCAAACGTGTCTTCAGTGACTACTCTGCTCTTTCCTTCCAAAATGTTCCTGATATGAAGCTGATTCAAATAAAAAACAAAACAAAACAAAAAATAGCAGCTTTTTTTAAAAAAGTAAATTCAACAACAACAAAATTCACTGATTGGTGAAGAAAACTAAGTTTACTGATTAATGAGAAAAATTACTTTTAAAAGGAGACATAATAAAATAATAGAGAAACTGTGTAAATGGTCAGAAGAATATTTTTGAGATTTTTTTTTTGTGTAATCAGTCAGTTCCTCATATAAGACTGAGGCTGCCTGTAAACAAATCCACACTTAGATTGGTGTGATTCAAAAGAAAAATTTGCAACAGCTGTTGTGTGAATAGCACTGTTCTGAGATTTGAGTTCCTAGGCTGATTGCAGGCGAACATCTGGAAAATTGAATTGAATCCAAATATACTAAAAATTACTGTGCCTGTTAGTTTGTTGTGCTCACTTCAGGAAATGAGCAATTTCATCATAATTTAAGGAATTTCATTGCACAGTTGGTGGCATATACATTGAAAGAATGAAGTAATCTCTATTCCTTTGCTATGGAGAAAACAATCTTTACTAAAGGGGAAACTGTCCCACTTACATCTCCAGACATCTCTGTGAGAGCCTTCTCACAGAGTCTGGGCAACCAAATGAAACCTGTGCTAACTGAAAAGTGAGCTTATTTATGTATACAGATATTGATTTGCTTAGACCTTTCATCAGTGGACTGAGTCCGACTTCTGAAGTTAGGATGGGCTGAAGCCCATGCAGTTGATTAATGGTTGATTAATTCTCAAATGTGAGCACAGGTTTTTTACATCATGGAGCAAGAGAAATGCAATCTTTTGTTTTATTTTGAGATTTTTCTGTGCTTGGATTTTTTTTAAACCCATTGACCTCATCTAAGACTTTCAATGCTCAGAAAACACATGAGACAATAAGTGTTCAAAAAGCTTGGTCTGAAAAAATTCTTTGTCAATGAGGACGATGTCCCATTTCACTGGATTTGCATCAGTGCCCTGTGGAAAATAAGAATTAATTTGCATCATTTTTTTTTTTTTTTAAATAGAATTTAAAATGAATTTTAAAATAAATCTTCATTTAGTGCATAATAGTAACATCCTCAAAATAGTTCCCACAACAGGGATATGAGCCAAAAAATATTGAACTGTACCATCTGCCCAACTATGGACATTTTCCTGAAGGAGATTTTGATGAAAGAGAAAAAGAAGGAGGAAGGAAGGAAGGAA
>VZTJ01005972.1:572645-630743 GCA_013397795.1 Orthonyx spaldingii
AAGAAAAAGAAAAAGAAAAAGAAAAAGAAAAAGAAAAAGAAAAAGAAAAAGAAAAAGAAAAAGAGAAAAAAAGAAAAAAAGAAAAAAAGAAAAGATAAAAAGTCAGTCCTTGTTATTTCAGCTTCAACTCAGATGACAGGAATAAAATTCTAGCCCCAAGATCTGCATGGAGTCATTCAAATGGCTTAATAACACAGGGAATAAATCACTATTATTGTTATGAAACAGGAGACAGAGTTCTTTGGGACCGGGAACTGTGCAGCTCAGCTCCAACTGCTGTTCAACATTCAGAACTACCAACTTCATTTCCTCTTAGCACGTAATAAATAACACATCTACCCAACATAAAAGCATTTTTATAATAGCAGTAAAGGAACTGCAGAGAGTGTGATTATCATGAACTAATAACACCCCATAGAAGATATGCAGCACAGCTCTGAGATGACCTGGTAATGAGACTGCGGTTCACGTGGCTGGTACTGTACCTGACCGGACATTGTCCTGTTTGGACCACGCTATCCCAAAGTGCTACCACATTTTAATATTTTCTCCTGCCACGGTGATTTACATGGAGTGAGCCCATTTAACATTGCTGGTTTCCTCTTCATGCGATGGCTTCCAGCACAAGAGCTGAAAAGAATGCCGTGCTTTAATCCATTGCACTGTTCATGCACCAGCTCGCACTGCCTGTAGTATTTTCACAGCATCACACATCTCGAGGAAACAGAAGGGAAGCTCAGCTGGTCTCTTTTTAGTGATACTCTAGCTTTGCAGAGGTGATGACTATACCCTCTAATGGGAGAGAAAGGGCTGCCTGGTGGTTAAAATATACAGCTGGCTATTAGCCAAATCGGATTTGCTCCATACATTTGCATAGACTTGTGGGACCAGTGGCTTCATGCTTCACTTGTGCTGCCTGCGAAGTGGATCCCATCTCATTTTGTTGCATGTGTTTTACCAGGGACCCCAGAACACATCCCAGTGCTGGTGTTTGAATACCTGCATGTGGCAGGGGAAATTCTTCTAGGTGGGTACTCCATGAGGTACTCATTCATGGACAAATGTCTCACAAGAGACATTTGCACATCCTATGAAACAATGAAAAATCAGCCCAATAGCCCCACATCTGGTATCACTGGGAGGGAATGAATAGGAAAGCTAGAACAATCCTTTAATAAAAGTCCATCCCTCAATTACAGTCTCACAGAATATCCCTCAGACAAATTTTAGCAGTATATGAAAATCACATTAGCTACATAATTTCACATTAGCAAAGAGGCTAGGAAGGTTGTATTCCTATGGCTGAAGTACCCTTTAATTGTATTCACCCTATAAATTACTTTATCTCCTCTATGATGGGTGTTTGATTACCAGAAATTAGCTGCAGTGATCCAGAGCAGTCTGGTCTGACAGGAGGTTTTAATCTTCAAATAAGGTTTGGTATCCCTATAACCTGGTGAATACTTCTTAAGGGGGCTGTGGAGCAAGATAGCATTGGCAGCTTTAATCTTAAAGTTTTTCAGTCTGAAATTCAGCTTTTTATGGAATTTTATTGGATTTTTGGGACATCTTCTATAATCTTTTTATTGCAGATCTAAAATAATGCTGAGCAGAAGACAACAGCAGTCACAGAAGAAAGACCAGCCCCACCTTGATGGAAATAAACCAGGTCTGTACTCTGATCCTCCTCAACCATCGATGGGCAGTGAGTAGCAGAGCAGTAAAGATCTGTTTATTCATAATAAAAATATTCTTGATCTTGCTTTATTTGAGAGTTAGATTAAAAACTGGAGAAAAGGTGCTAAGTTGCTCAGAAAGACCTATTCTTTTGAAAATTTTCTCACTAAGAGGAAATAAAATACAGGGTCTGGTTTGCACATTTGTTCCGCTTGAATTAGGAAGTTTGATTTTCAAGGGAGAGAGGTGACTTAAATTACTTAAAGTGCCTGCCAATCTCATTCTCCTGAAAGTTACAATTTGGGCCATTTTAACACAGTTTTAAAAATGGAGGGGTGCAATAAGCAGCAGTATATTTACCTTATACCAAATAGTTTCTCACATTGTCTGTAAGTATTTTACAGTTTTGAGTTACAGCAAGCTGAATGTACATCAAAAGGATAAAAAGTGTTTAATCTTTTCTTTTGATGTGATTACACATAGTAGGGACTATTCAGATATCCATCAAAAAGAATAGTGAATTTTCTTGGAAAGGGTGAAGAGACAGAAGGCAAGGCAGAACTATGGTAAGCTGAGGACTCAGCTCAGTCTGAAAAGAAGTATGAGATAATGTAAGAAATGAATAAGACGGAAAGGGAAAGGAAGTAAAATTATATAATTCAGAGGTGCAAGGCAATCCCAAACTCATTGCGGAGGGAACAGATTGTCAGTCCCTGAGGGAAGGAAGCAAAGGAAGCAACTATATGCAAATGAGCATGATCATTTATACAAATTGTATTTACAATTGGTCACAGAATTTTTGTGGGCCCAGATGATTTCTGTGAGAAGCAAAACAGCAGGACACAGATTAAATTAATATATTAATCTTACTAATCCGGTCAGGGAGTTTTGCCATTTTTTTTTCCCCACAATAGAGAGATGCAAGATACTGGATCAGGACAGATATTTACCAGGATATTGTTTCCATAGTAGCTAAAACAGATGCCCAAAAGAGTGTAGAAAAGCCTAGGGTGTGTGAAAAGGGCATTGTGATCCCCCTGGGACAACTTTCCAGCAGTATTACAGGGAATGTTGAATTGGAGGCCACAGATGGGCTGCTGTGTTTAACAGCAGTTCGATCTGTGGACTTCCATGGATGTCTAATCTCTTCTTTGAACCTGTGGATAATTTTTTATTTCTGGAAAATTCTATGACAAAGCTGCACAGTTCAATGTGCAGCATAGAAAAAAAAACAAATGAAACCAAAACAAGAAAAACAAACAAACAAACAAAGCAAAGCAAAAGAAACAAAAAGAAAGCCTACCTTTTAAATTTTCTGTCTAACCATTTCCTTTGGAGTCTTGAAGATATTTTACTGTGAAAAAGTGAATTATTTCCTCTTCTTACTTTCTTCACACCATTCCTGATTCTATAGATTTCTGTTATATCCACCATAACAGTTTATTTTCATTTTCTAGTGGGTGTTTTATGCCTTTGATTGTCTTTGTCACCTTCTCTCTACATCTTCCAGTTCTACTATATCCTTTGCAAGACAATGTGATAGTATATTCCATTCAGAATACATAAATGAAAGACAGTGATACAGATCTTATTTGGAGCCATCAATGAATATGCATAGTTAGGGTTATTTTTCCACATGTACGTTACTTTACATTTGTAGAAATTAAATTTCTCAACCTTTTTATTATCCAGTTAGACAGTACCTCAAGATAATTCTGTGACTCCTTGCAGTCAGTATTAAGTCTGTCTACCCTGTATAATTTTTAACACCTGCAAGTGCTGTTCCTTTTTCAGATTACATGTGGATACTGTGAAGAACAGTGGGCAAAGTGAGGCTCATGGGGACACCATCTGCTAAATTCCCCCCAATACTAAAACAAATTATGTGTTCCCACTACTTATCTCTTAACCACTCCTAAGAGGAGAAATTTTCAGCCCGTGATAAAGTACTCCATGTAGGAGCGGCTTTTAAGTCTGACAGAAAATGATGGTGTTGTTCTGAGACCAGTGGATTTCTCCACTACATGGTCCTGCCTGGGGGGGAACGGTAAGTGTCCCCAGCCCACATAAAGCAGAGGAGCCCACCAACTGTCTACCAGTGGTCCCTCTGGGCAGGAGTGGCCATGTCTGGGACAACCGTACCCTCTCTTGTCTGCTCCTGACAGCCAGCTGACAGCAGCCACCATGGGGACACGGGCCTGTCCTCTGAGAGGGGTTGGGAAAGAGGCAGGTGCACATGTGGAATATCTGTGACAGAGCACGAGACAGTCACCCACAGTCAGGTTTGCTGGTGCATATGAAGGTACAAGTCTGATGCACAACATCTGAAGGAGCTGGGAAAGGGGCTCAACCTGGAGAAAAGGAGGCTCAGGGGGGACTTTGGGGCTCTGCACAACTCCCTGACAGGAGGGGGCAGCCAGGGGGTTTGGGCTCTGCTCCCAGGGAACAAGGACAGGAGGAGAGGAAATGGCCTCAAGCTGTGCCAGGGGAGGCTTAGCTTGGATATTGGGAAAAATTTCTTCATTTAAAGGGTTTTTCAGCCCTGACACAGCTGCCCAGGGCAGTGGTGGAGTTCCCACCCCTGGATGGATTTCAAAGATGTGTCGATGTGACATTTGGGTGCATAGTTCAATGATGGGCTTGGCAGTGCAGGGAGAATGGTTGGACTTGATAACGTTAGAGGTCTTTTCCAACACAAATGATTCTATGGTCCTATGAGTCCTTGACTTCCCTTGCCCTCAACTAAGGTTAGCTAAGTCAACAATTGCCTTTTCATGCCATGGCCTTACCATGAGTTGTTTATTTATATGTACTTGCTAATGCATGAGATAATCCCTCTCATCCAACTGTAACTGGGTGTTGACACTGGACAGAAATTGGTTGCCCCTGAAAAGTTTTGGAAGTTGTGGGGTTTTCAACTGATAAAGGTCAGGGTGGATTTGATACCTTAATGTGAAATCAACTTAAGTGAGGATGAACTTTAAGCCTCAAATTTCTCGAGTCTTCCAAATCAGAAATCACATTTTCATGCATTGTGGCAAGATGCAGAATTGTTTAGTATGCTATTCCTTTTGTACCAGAACTGCAGACTACTGAAAATTTTCTGAGAAAGCTCAACCTGGGCTGCAGGAAGTGGAAATTTGAGTTGGTTATAAGGAGTTCCCACTGATTATCCCATTTGTAGAAGAGCCTGAGAACATGGTCAGCTCTACCTGCCTTTGGGCACAGATGTCTTCACCTCAGTCACAGCATAAGCTAATCCTCATAGCTGCAATCAATACCAAGAGTCTCAGTGATATACAAGAAGCATATTCCTAGATCCTGAACTCCTTGATAACAACTGACCACTCTATTTCTTGCACTACATTCACATTATTGTATTTACAGAAAAGATGCACCACATAGGGCTGATTCTCCTTATTTTCATCTAGATGGGCATTGTTCTTCATGGGAAAAAAAATCTCATATGATAACCATCACGTTGGTGTAAGAGCAAGAAAAACAAAGCCAACATATAACCTTGGCTGCATTTTGCTCTCCCAGGAGGAAGAATGTATTAGATCTTTACCACATGATGAACAGAGAAACAGCACTATGGTGAATGAAGCTACTCCTGATATTTACACCAGGGAGGAGAACAAACAGCTGGTCACAGAGCTGGCAAGAAGAAAAGCAAAATACAAAACAGTTGGAGCTGATAACAGCAGTGCTTTTTTTCTGGTCAACATCACCAGATAGTGACTGCTTCAGGCTGTGTTCTCCCCTTTTGAAGGAAACACACAGA
This sequence comes from Orthonyx spaldingii, assembly GCA_013397795.1. Lineage (NCBI taxonomy): Eukaryota > Metazoa > Chordata > Aves > Passeriformes > Orthonychidae > Orthonyx > Orthonyx spaldingii. The sequence continues at coordinate 578,107 of VZTJ01005972.1, forward strand.
ATTTGTGAGCTGCAAAAGATTCCAGCAGGTTAAACAGAGCAGCAGCAGAGCTTCTGATCCCTTCATTTGGTGATTGCTGATCCACGAGTACTGATCTTACTCTGGGTTAATTATGCCCGTATTTATGCATCCACCTGAAGCTCCTCATGTTTAATGTTCTCTAAATCTGGCTGTGCATCTTTTATGTGATCGATTCCTGTTGCCTTTGTGTAGAAAGTGCTGCAGAATTCTCTTCTCTGCCTGTATCATCTCAAGGACCAGTCAAGTGATGTCTGTGTATTCTCTCATTTTGCAGCAACATATAATGTCTATAGTAGGCTTATGGCGGAAAGGATATACAATCTTACAGCTAAGCCAAAAATAGTCAGTAAATGTTAATTGAAAAAGCTCATCAATAAAAAGTGGTTTTGGCTAAAATGAGGAAAATCTGCTATACACAGAGGATGTTCATTTTGGTTGAACATATTCTGTATTTGGGTTAAACGGTTACCTTTTTTGAAATTTCTGAAAAATCATTTTTGGGAGATTTTGAGGTTTCTCCCTTTTTGTTTCTCTTCTATTTAGAAAAATTAAAATAATTATCTATTTCCTTATGTCCTGAAGGACAAATAACCAAACTATGGCTGGAGATATACAGGATGGGACAGGATTTCTCAGGTTTAGTACTTATAACTACCTTAGAACTGGTAGAGGAGGAAACTGTTGTCCCCTCACCTCTTCTACCTTCAAACACTGGCAGATACCTCTTTATATCCCTTCTTTGAGGTATGAGGAACTTGTGGTTGTCTCCTCTAGCTGGAAAAGGATGCAGAAGCATCACTCAAAAGACAGAGGGCTGCATGATGCCCATAGCTGAGATTAGAAAAATGTTATGCTCAGTTTTATTTCAAGGATATTGTACCTCTTTTTCTTTTTCCCAATTATAAATGAACTCATGATGGAAGTCTTAAAAGAGAGCTCCTAACTACTTGTCCCTTCCTTGCACCAGTATAATTTGGAAAGGAAATTCTCTGAGCAAGAAAAGAAAATCCACCGTTGTGGTCTGTGGGTCTTATACATTTCTTGATATCATTAAGCTTGACTTACTGCACTGGTTTCAAATAAATTCATGGTAATGATGATGACCTTTAAGTCTGGGATAATCCATGAAAGTACTGGAGTAAATTCTGTAGAGATGTCATCAGCAGAGTTTTTTCAAGAATTTATCGTATTGTTGAGGCTTGTGGTGGGAGAATTCCATCCAAAAGAGCCATGGGAGAGGTTCTAAGAGCACTGAAGGAAATCATCCAATGAGTGTGCCAGCCATTGCATAAGAGAAGGGAAAGGAATTGTAAAAACAGCTTTGTATTTCACTGGGAACTGTCAGAAGTGTGAGTTGGCTGAGACAGAGAAAGAATTTACTCAATTCCATAATTTACTTGTTAATAATTCATTAGCTATGACAGTGGCAATTAAGCCCCAGACTAGCTTTTCCTGTTCTTTCATCTTTCAGCCTGCAAAGATGGACTTTGGCTAATCTATTCCTAGAGATCTTCTATCTAATTTTCATTTCTCTTTCCCCCTTTCATCCATTGCAGCTCTATTTCTACTTTCAGTTACATTCAATTCTTCACAGCTTCCTTTTCCAGCCACATACTGTTATTGCTCTTCTATTTTCCAATTGGATCCTCCAAACACCTTCCTGACATTATCACCCATTTTGTTGCAAGAATCCTGGCCCTTGCTCCATCATGTTCTTAATTGGTTTTTGACCTTCCCATAGCACTCTGCCCTGCCTGTTTGTAACTCTGATCTCCTCCAGGTTTCACATTCTGCATTTCCTTCTCTTCATTTGTTTTCCTTAAAATATTGCCTTCTTGGAATCCCTGCTTCGCAGCTTAATCAAGGCTATTATTTCTGTGTCTGTGTAAATGGCATCCATTCCACCTCTCATTTTCAAAGCTGAGAGAGAGCATTGTACTGTAATGAAATGCAGTGTGTTTGCCGTGCTGCATTTTGGAGACTTTGTGTGATAGTCAGTCCTCAGGTCTCAGCCTAAAACCAGTTAATTTAGCTAAATACACAGTATTCTCTCAGAAGAGGATAATGTTACATGTTGAAGCATCAGTAGAACAAGGGAAATGATCAAGAATGTAAAATATCTCTAAGTGTTTTCCTGAAATGTAGAAATAATACATGGGTATCTTGCACACCATTTGTTTTTTTCCTCTAATTTCATTACTAACATGTAGACATGAAAGATTACTTCAACTCTGCTGTGTTTTTTCTGTGTCTCTTTATAATCAGAAATACAAACAAGTTGTAGTTCTTTCCTTGGAGGGATCACACAGAAAATATCTTTGGTGCTATACCCAGCACCAGTGACACAGAGATAAATGTATTTATAACAGTTTTCTCTGACAGTGGGGAAAAAGTAACACTTTCTCCTACTTCAAGCAAAACTGGACAATAACAGTTTCAGGAACTGCCTATTCTAATTTTCCAGAACAGGATCTTCCTGTCTGGTTATTTATACAGCAGCTACCACTGTGGTATCTAAACCCCCTATTGATTTATTAAAGTACACTCGTAAAGGACTCTGCTTTTTTTTTTTTTTCCTTTCTCTGTTATTTTATGTGGTGTTATTGTGGGAAAGCAAGGTCAATGGAAGAATGTTTTACATTTTGTTCTGAAACTGCTGAGGTTTACAGCCACCCTGATGTGTTCCAGAAGCAACTATCACAATGTGGACCAGTAGCCAAAAATCCTTTGTCTCCCTCTTTCATGAGTTTCCTTCTAGATTTTTGTGAGGAGTGGAGCTCCCCTCTGCGGTCTCTCTGATAACGTGGATAAAGCAATATGGGATTTTTGGAAACTGAGGAGAAAATTCTTGATTTCATGTAATAAGTCATCAGTGTCAGCTCAAATACCAGTTTACTTCCAGCTGTTCTTTGGTCAGGAGATAGATTGTTGTGTTTTCCATCAGCTGAAGGGCATGCTTTACTTCATTCCATTTTTTTTTTTTTTCTAAGTTTAGCAGACAGTTGTCTATCTCAGTTTGATACAGTCACCGAAGTCAGGAGGTGTGGGGCTGGGTAGGTTGGTGTGTCACTATTTGAAGATGCAGCCAGAGCTCAAAAAATGAAGGGCAGTAGTGGTGTGGTTGAGCCTGAGATATTTTGCATGCCCACAGTGCATGCAGGGAGTCTGAGGGACCACCTTCTCTTCAGACATGTGAATAACAGTAGTAATCCTGAATGGAATGGGAATACCACTGGAAAGAAAGCATTGCATCCGCTTATCTGAGCTCTGGCCAAAACAAATTGTTCCTCACTTGTTGAGTTGTTCTTTAACTGTGAAGCCAAGGGACTAAACAATTTAAGTATATTCCAGGAATGGCAATATTCAAATCAGGTGATCCAGGGGTAAAACCTGCTTGTGTGTTTCTGGCATTCTTGTCCATGGTACCTCAGAGTCTTCACTTCACAGCGAGACTGGACAGGATGAGGCTGAAACCAGGGCTCAAGTGGAAGCATACGCAGTTGTAGTTGGGAATGGAAGGGGCAAAGAGTAGTTACAGGAAGGCGTGAGACATGGACAAGTTATGGTGTCACACCATGTTGAGGGAAGGCAGCAGAATCTCAGCTGTATTTTGTCATGTAGGGGTGCAGTCAATGGAAGTGTGATGGATGGATGGATGGACGGACGGAGGGATGGATGGATGGATGGATGGATGGATGGATGGATGGATGGATGGATGGATGGATGGATGGATGGATGGATGGATGGATGGATGTGAAGTCTTATGCTTTGCAACACCATCGCTAACAGCAATCTCTAACCACTACAGTGTCACTCCAAAGATCTACAGTAAAATCCAGACCCTGCCTGGCTTTGCAATGACTGATCCCTGTCCATGACATGCCATGGGAAGGGGAAACGTTTATCCATGACCCAACTAGTTTCTGCAGACATTCCTATCTGCCCTCAAAATCTCCAGAGTCTTCACTGACTCATAAACTTTCTGCCATGCTGGTAAGGGTGGGATGGGATGGGGAATCTATAGGGAAAGAGTGTCGCTACTGGGCAGAGCTGGTTAGTAGAGCACTGCAGAAGGGTTCTGAGCGATGTATGTGGATAAGATAACACAAGGACTTTTTTTGTAGACAGAAGCAGCATTCGGAATATCCTAGGGCATCCAGAATATATTTGCCTGAAACTTGCATACATAAAACCCAAAGTAAACCAGTGATATTTAAAATCCATAAATATTTTTGGACACTTTAAAGCAAATTCAAATTAAATTGGTACCTGCAAAACCCAATATGTTGCAAATTAAAACCTCCATAAGCAAAGACTGTGCCAGTGCTATTTTTTTATTTTTTTTTTAATTAATATGTATTAACTGCAGCCAGCACTTGTTCATCACTGTGCTGTGCTGATACTGGAACAGACATAAATATAATCAAATACAGGTTCCTTTTTTTCTCTCCCCTTCATTTCCATTCTGACCAACGCATTTTAATTCAGTCCATATGAATGAAGTTCAGCCATTAATTTTATATAACCTGATCTATGCCACAGAATAAATAATACAGTATTTGTTGCCAAATTAGAACACTTTAACTGAAATAGATATGTGCATTTAGTGAAGCCAAACCATAATTTGCTTGAACCAATATTAGTAAGACAGCCAACATATGGGATTTTAAACCCAAAGTACATTTGTAGATGAGCTTTTATAATGCAAATGGATATACATTTTTCCAAAGCAGTGTATATTCAATAAAACCCACCAGCTTCCTGGGTGCCAGCTGACACAGCAGTGGATAACATGCTATCTTTCCTCTTTTCAGTTTCATGTTTATTGAACATCTTTCTATATTTGTTTAGTTTGATTTATTTTGTTTCTGATAGAAACATTTTCAAAAGCAGAATTCTTGCCTGTGATTCCACGTTCATTCTCCAATTTCTCAGTAGCAGCCCAATGTTATAAATTAATCTGGAAGGAAAGGCAAATTTCCAATATATACCTGTAATTATTTTGCAGTCCTCTCCATCTTTGACATCTGTGAACTCTGAAATAGTCATGGAATGGAATCACCCAGAGGAAAAGCTTTTAGAAAAGAGGTGCTGAGACATTTCTACCTAGTTGGTCTGAATGTGGTAACTTATTTTGAGCACTGATCTGCACAAACAAAACTGTTATTAACTTGGTTGACTATACTAATCCAGAAAAGTGCTTCTATCACTCACATTTTCAGCTGCTGAAAATGTGGTTGTATTTGTGCATCTCTGACAGTTTCTGCTACTAGATGAAAAAAGTTGATCTGTTTTGGTGTGGTTCACCAATGCAACAAATCTGTAGCTGACGGTAATTTTAGAGGAGGTGAGAATTAAAGTCAATGAAAATAAACTGCATAAATGTATGGCTGCATAGTGAAATTGTTTCCTAGCTCCAGGTGTGTTTCACTGATATGCCTGGTGAGAATAAATAGCCAGCCCTCCCTGCATACGTGTTACTGAGTCTGTAAAACATGATCAGACACATGATGCTCGAACAGACCTCTTGAGTTTCAGCTTTCTGGATGTATAATATCGGACTAAAATAAACACAGAGGGTTGACCACTAAAGCCTTGGGTTGCTTGTGCTTCAGGACATTCCCCAAAAGTTCAGTGAAGGAAAATGTGAAATCTCCTATGATTCCAACCAGCCTTGACTTTTCCTTCAGATTTTGATGTCTGGCACGTGTTACAGCAGAGGTGGCTTATGGATAGAAGAGACACAACTGAGCTGAGCAGCCAGAGACCTATTCCAGCTAAACTACCTTACAGTTTCCCCTCACTTCCAAATGATGGGAAGATTTAATTTCATTTATAGGGTGTAAAACTGTGCTGGTTTAGGGCAAATTTGGAGAGGGGACTTCCAAAGGAGTCTCCTTCAGAACAGCAGATCTCAGCCCCTCCCCCAACCCAGTTCAGGAAAAGATTCCTTCAAGAAGAGTGGAAAAAACCTGTTTATTTACCAAACAAAATGAATAATATTAAACAAATGGAACCTCTAGCTGCTTTGAAGAGTCGGTAAGTCGGAGAAATCCCTCCTTGAGTGTGACTCAGTCAGGTTCAGTCCCTGCAGGGCTCAGGCCCGGTGCCCAGGCCCAGCGTGCAGCTGGTGGGTGGGCCCCCCAGGCAGGTGTCCTGATGTCTTGGACCACAGAGATGCTGAACAAATCCCAGAGAAGAAATCACAGTCCAGGTAAAGCTCTTTTTGCTTTAGCTAATGAGAAAAACCAGCGGGGGAAAAGAAAAGAAAACCAAAGAAAAAACTCTCTGTCTCTCGCTCCCTGCCAGAAACTGAGAAACCCTGTGAGAGCGCAAACTCTCTCAGCCTTATCTTCTCACTGTGCCACTGCTAGAGTCAGAAAAGTGTAAACAATAAACATAAGCCTGTGCCGGCTTGCTCTGACTGAATTAAAGGGACAAAAACTCATTTCTAAGCATAGCGGGTGATATGGGATATATAGCATAAAATACATAACATAAAATCACCCTAGGACAAAAACCTACTGGTATTTCTCGTTAATTTTTTTTTTGTGTAGAAAAGTTAAGGAGGTTATTTAACCTTAATTTTGACATAATAAAACTATAAGTTTGTTGTGGGTGACTTTGAGGCAGTTGCAAGATGATTTCCTCACTTTGCAGAGTGTGCTTAGAGGTAGCTGCGGCTTTGACAGTAAATAAATCAGTGCAATTACACAAAGAGAAAAGTGGGGACAGACTCTGTTGCAATAGGAGAAGGGATTTTAACATAAAGGAGAGTAGAGTTAGGTTAGATTTTTACAGTGAGGGTGGTGAAACCCCGGCGGAAGTTGCCCAGAGAGGTAGTGGATGTCCCCTCCCTGGAAACATGGAAGGCCAGGTTGGACAGGGCTCTGTCTAGCTGAAGATGTCCCTGCTCCTTGCAGGAGGATTGGACTAGATGGTCTTTTATGTCCCTTCCAACCCCAACTGTGATTCTATTATTCTATGAAACTCCATCATGAATCTCTTCATCCATACTCTCAGAGACTATTTGCATGTTGTTCTACCACATGAGTTTTCCCACCATAATTGTTTTTACCCAAAACAAGTACGTACTTAGAGTACTGAGAGTTTTAATTATAGTCGCCACAAGCTTAAACCGAGCACTGAACTGGAAACAATACAGAGGAACATTCCTTTATCTTTCATCTGTCCTTCATGGAAATCAGGTTAGTTAACATATATGGTTCAAACCCTATATGTTTGCATTGATGATCGTCTGATCTACTTTCACATTTCTGCTCTGCCAATGTCTACATCAAAGCAAACTGTCTTAATTCTTACTGTAATCAGTGGAGTCTGTCAATATTGATAATATGGCTTAGAGATGTAGAATCACTGGACTTTCCTCAATGCAGGTGATCTTATTTTAGGATGAGAGGAGCCACATTTTCATGACCATTATATTTCTGTTTCACAATGTTACTGAGAAATGAGAGCAGTAAGGCAGGATAACTAGTATTCTTGTTTAGAAAGGTTAGTGTGAAATCCAGACCTCATGGAAGATTCAGGTGAAATTCATACTGATTTTAGTTCCCAGATTTTCTTTAGTTCTCAGGAAACATCAGCTTTCTGACTGGTCTTGCTCAACAATACTACACCGACACTGTTGGAACTATGCCAGTATCCTCACAGGAGGGTTTGGCCCTGAATTATCCATTTATGGCACGAGGACAAGTAGTAATAGTATACACTCACATTAAAGAAGGACATTTGTTTCTTATGAAATCAGTTAACAGACACAAAACCCACTTGAAATTAATAGAAACTAATTGAAAGTAATGGAGAATTACCTGAAAATGTAGCACAAGATGAAATTAATTGAAGATAATTGATAGTGACTGGAATTAATAAAAAATTGAAACAAATTGGGCTTAATTGAAATTTATTGAAAATGAATTAAACTCAATAACTCAAAACCTATTAAATTTAATAGAATCTAATTCATATTAAATTTATGCAATGTTTAATAGTAACATAACATTCTTAAAAGGAATTTTTATTGGAGGTTTTATTTGTATAATACTATTCTAATATAAGAGTGAGGATAAATTTTAAAGGAAAAAAAATGATGCAGAGCATAGAAACTTCAGACTCTTTTTGGAATAGTATGGGAATAGTGTGTGATACTGATAACAAAAGTTCCTGATGGGATTTAGTAGGATTAAAATAAAATCTTATGGATTTTATCTCATGGTTGAGACTTTTTATTAGAGTTTAATGAGAACATTCTATGCGTTAAGATGTTGGCTTTGATTTGATAAATAACTTTTTGATCAGATATTGAATCCAGCATCTGTCTTCTTAGTGAATGTACTGTGAGAACCCTTATTTATTTTCTTTAACGATGAAGAATTTTAAGTCTTATGAACTTCCTTACAGATTTCCTTCTGTTATATCACCAGTGTTTTCACCAACTATTGCCATGTCCCTCAATGTTTGTCAGCTGAAAGAACTAAATATTTTCTCACATTAGCCCATTAATAGATATATTCGGCTTAGTGTTTGAAATATACTCTTTGTAGATGCGCGTTCTTGCAGGAAGCTGAAGGAAAATGTGAAACAGTTTTTTTACTGAACTGGCACCGAGATCCCATTATTTCAAGAATGCAAAAGACAAAGAAACCAGAAAAATAGAAAAAAGTATAAAACCAGAACATGATGTATGCTGAGTATTTCTCAAACTAATAAAAATACTTAAAATATTCTATTTGTAATTAAGACTATTTATATAAGTGTACATGGAAGACCAATAGCTCTTAGGAAAGCTGGAAAAGCAGATGTTTCTGTTATAGTTTAAAAAAAAGAAAAAAAATAAATACTGATAGGTAAACATTCATAAATGCTTAACGGAGGCCTGGAAGTATTGGTGGTTGGAAAAAAAATTCAGATTCCCTATTTACACTTTTGCAAATCCCTACTGTTTGTACATATCTGCCAATTTGCTGGAAAAATTAGACAAAAGTAGAAGTCCTCTACTTCATTAGTCTTCTCTGTGGCATGTACACAACTCATGAAGTTTAATCCTAGTTTTAGGAGGCAAACAAGGTGGGATTCAACTGACAGACTAGGATACAAAATTTAAAAGGCTGAATATAGGTTTGAACAAACATGCTTCTGGCATCACTTGCACTGTAGCTATTGGAGATCTAGTCAGTACAGTCAATAGAGACATTCAGCTGACTAAATGTAGATGATTGTCTTATTTAGATCAGGTTGATTACATCTCTGCACCCACTGAACATCTTGGAGCTTGATTCTGTCCTGCGCATAGCACTGACTACCATTCAAAGCATGTTTGGTTCCAAGTTATCCATGGCACATATCACTCAGGGTCTACAGGGTACTTTTGGTCAGGTGGAGATCATGCAGAATGCCTTAGGAATCGCAAAGGGTATTCTGTTTTTGTACCAAAGCTGATGACTCATGTCCCTGTCTGCAATGAGAAAGCACACACTGAGGTCACATTTAGTTATCTACATGCCAATCTCTAAATTTATGTACTTTAATCAACAGGTTGAATCATACCACTGGTTGAACATGGTCATTAAAGTCAGATTAGAGAGTACTTTGTGCACTCCAGAAAGAATTTTGTTTTGGGAAATATGTTTGTTTACACTAAAGCATAGGGATACTTACTGACAAGAAGGAGAAACAAAAAAAAAAATAAAAAAAAAAAAAGAAGTTGGGAGCACTGAGGAAGAAAAGAAGAGACATAAAAAAGGAGCTAAGGAAAACTGGAGACCAAAAAAGGATAAACAAAATAAGAAGATAGAAGAAATGAGAACTGGATGAATAAACACTCCACAATTGCCACCCTGTCTGTACAAAACAGGTTTCATGTGTTCTCAGAAGAATTCCCATGAATTTGCTGTGGCATCTCTAACTGGTTGTGTATTGTGCTGCAAGTCTGATGCTAGCAGGAACCAGGCAAAACTGCCTCCACCTTAAAGCTTCTAAAGTATAAATCGCTTTAGTAGCAGTTGTCAGGGAAGTTCAGCTGGGAAACAAAGCACATTGTGGAGATCTGGAGAGTACTGTGAAATGCACCTCAGGAATGAAACCTGAAACTAAAATCCATCTATCCCCATTTGTCATTGTGAGTAAGTTAATGGCCTGTTCTGCCTGATGCAGTACAGGAGACAAAACCTCTTTGATTTACTGATTATTTGGGTAATGTTTGGGCCACATGGACTGCTAGGTAACACTGTATATTCTCCCTGCCCCCAATTGCCTATTTACCGACTTCTGGCTTCCTGCTGAGCCATGAGTTTCTTTGATTATGCACTTCAGTTTAATTGTACAAGGGAAACAGCAACATAAGATGTAATCCTTTTGAGCAGAGCAAAAACACCAAGTAACATTTGGGTGGGAAAGGGCACATAAATGGATTTCCATGTCCTGTGTTCAACTAGAAGCATGCGGGATGGCAGAGGAGAGGAAAATAAATTGAATCTTTTGAGTATTTAAATTGGTCCATGTAACCTCTTGCAGTGCTGCACTGCCTTCCCACACCACAGTCTGTGTTTATCTTCTGATCTGTTCCTCCTGGAAAGGATTTGGGAACATCATCTTGTTAATTCCCATCAACAGATGTTGGATCCTCTCTCAACATACATACAGGTTGCCTATCTGGTTGCCCATCAGATTAGTCACTAGTTAAAATTTTTTTGGCCTTCCATGAAATTAAAATGTCTTAATGGCGGTGAACAGAGGATAACTGAATGGACCTCTGAGTATAAAACATACCAGAGATCTGGCTAATTAGAATTTGCAGAAAACTAAGGCAAATAGCCTGAAACAAATAACAAACAAGATTCTGCTGACAGAAGGGTTTTGTTTCCTCTCTTGCATTCTGTTAGGAAAAAGAAAGTAAAACTTGTAGCAGGTTTATCCGATCATAGAATCACAGGTTTGGGTTGGAAGGGACCTCAAAGATCATCTCATTCCAACCCCCTGACATAGACAGGGACACCTTCCACTGTCCCAGGTTGCTCCAAGATCCTGGTTGATCCAACCTGGCCAATCTGCCCTGAGGGGTGGGACATTCACAGCTTCTCTGGGCAACCTGTGCCAGGGCCTCACCTCCCTCAAAACCAAGAATTTCTTCCAAATATCTAATGCAAACCAGCCCTCTTTCAGGTTAAGACCATTCCCCCTTGTCCTGTCCCTCCATCCCGTGTCCCAAGTCCCTCTCCAGCTCTCCTGGAGCCCCTTTAGGCCCTGGAAGGGGCTCTGAGATCTCCCTGGAGCCTTCTTTTTTCCAGGTAAACACCCCCCAGGTCTCCCAGTCTGGCTCCAGAGCAGAGGGGCTCCAGCCACTGAAGCATCTTTATGATTTCCTCTGCACTCGCCCCAGCAGCTTCACGTCCTACTTATTTTGGGGGCTCCAGAGCTGGAGGTGGCTCTGGAGGTGGGGTGTCATGAGAGTGGAGCGGAGGGGCAGAATCCCCTCCCTTTATCTGCTGCTCACACTCCTTTGGATGCAGCCCAGGACATGGCTGGTTTCTAGGATTTCATTAACAAGCCTATAAGAACATTTGGGAGGAGGGAGAAACCTTGAAGTAAGAATCACGAATGTGCTAAATCACCTAGAAATATATACTGCAACATATTTTTGTGAGCAATAAAAGCATGTTACATATTTAACGTGTTTCTCAGTCCAGTCTGATTTTTTACCAAATGACTTTGTTTGGTCAAGGAGATTTCCGAGGAGATGGGTCAACTTCTGTGATTAGTTCTGTTCATTCAAAATTGCTGTTTAGTTATTCTGAACTGTCACATTTCATGCTAGCATGAAAATACACTTTTGCCCTTTCCCATAAATCTTGAATTACATTATAAGACAGCTCAACATAATTCAGTATCAGCTTCTTCCTCCTTGTTCTTCTTTTCCTTGTATTTATTTATTTATATGCTGATAATAACTTCCTTGGGGGCATTGTATAGGCAAGACATGTATTTTGACCTCCTCCTTTCCCCAGGAGTGCAATTGCCTTGTGGTAATTAGAAGATGTCGTCTGTTATTATGAAGGTGCCTTATTGCTCAAACACATCAGGGATATCTGATAATGTAATTACTTCACCTTATAAAACTGTTATAAATCATGCATGGGGAACATTTTTTTCATATTAAAGCTGCCTGAAGAATTATCACGTTGCATGGAATGGGTATATCACAGTATGGCTAGCATAGTGTTTTGTAGGCCCATGGTTAGGCAATGGCAGTGTTAAAATATTTAACATGAAAGATTAAAGGAAACACATTCAGAAAGCATGGCTTCTTTATAAAGGTTTAGGGGAGCAGATTATCATCTAAGTGGGCATATTCCATACTTGTGCCTTCTGAGACATGAATAACTGCTGCAGATTTGTGTTTTGCCTTTTTTTTTTTTACTTAACTTTTCTCCTTCCTCCTCTAACTTCCCATCTTCACTGAGTGCAGTATAATTGTTATAAAAGCAAATCAATAAGCACTTGAAACATTGGCCATTGTACAAAGAATTGTGCTTCTATTGGCCATCACTTTAATAACATCTAATGATTATTTCTCCCTCTTTCAGCTTCTGAGGTTTCCCGGCACTTTATTGATTAAAGCCCATGACAGAGGTCAGATTATAATTAAAAATCATCAATGAACAAACAGAATGCAGTTCTACTTAGCAATCAACTGAACAGATAATCACTAGGTAAGGTGATGTGACCACAAAATATTACCAATAGATCCAGGTAAAGAATAACTGAAAGTCATTTTGTGGGTCACGATTCAGTGGGCCTTCACTGAATCGCAGATAAAGGCTTTTGTATCCTAAGTAAATATGTAGTGTTGAATAGGTAAGTATCCTAGGTAAGTAGACATCTCTAAATCAAACTGTCTCACAACCAGGGTTCTTGACTAGTAAAATCATGGAATGGTTTGTGTTGGAAGGGATCTTAAAACTCATCCCATTCCACCCTTTGCCATGGCCAGGGATACCTTCCGCTATCCCAGGGTTCTCCAAGCCCCATCCAACCTGGCCTTGGACAATTTCAGGTATGAGGCAGCCACAGCTTCCCTGGGCAACCTGGTGCCAGGGCCTCACTGCACTCACAGTAAAGAATTTTTTCCTAATGTCTAAGCTATATTTCTCCTCTTTCAGTTTTAACTCCATCAGTCCTTGTCCTGTCATTGCAGTTCCTGATGAAGGGTCCCTGTACAGGTTCCTTGTAGGCATCCTTCACTGTGAGATCTCCATGCTCCTTCTCTTCTCCAGGTTGAACAGCCCAAATTTTCTCATCCTATCTTAATAGAGGAGGTGCTCCAATCCTCTTATCAAATTCATGAGCTCCTCAGGAGGGCTTGCTCCAACAATTCTATGTCCTTCTTTTGTTGGGGCCACCAGATCCGAACACAGCACTCCAGCTGGGGTTTCACAGGAGCAAAGTGGGAAAATCATCTCCTTACACCTGCTGTCCACACTCCCTTGGATGCAGCCGAGGATACATTTGGCTTTCTGGGCTCCGAGTGCACACAGCTGGCTCAGAGGTTTTCATCAACCATTACCCACACTATTTCCTCTGCAGGGCTGTGCTCAATAAACTATTACCGTAGTGGACTAAGTTTTGAGATTTTTGGCTTGAGAGTGTCTTTATACCCCTCCAGGATTTGGTCCAAAAATGCAATAGATCTGTTAATGTGAAATGGGTGTATGCTTCTGGAGGTATGAACTTGGGGTCAGACCAGCATTCACTCATTACCTGTACCCAGTCTTGCATGTTACAGAAGAAGAAGGTATTTTCAAGAAGAGGCAAAATGAAATGTCTGCCATGAAACTCTCCTGTGGAGTAGGAACAAGGCAGGACGAAGTAGGAAGAAAATGTACAAGCCTGTGGTTACATAGGAAGGACAAGAATAAGCATCAGTCCAAGTACTTGGATTTGGAATAGAAACATCTGAGAAAGATTCAGACCACATTCAACTACAAATTTAGTTGATAAACTGATATTTACATCACTAATTATATGGAAACAATCTCATGTAACAAGAAGGAATGGATAAAGGGTCTAGAGACTTGAATTCTTTCACATCTTCTGCTTTATGATCTGAGAGCTTCTTTCTCTACTCACTAACTTTTTCCATAATAAGTACCCACATATGCAAGGTAAATCTTGGGTGCTGCTACGTGTACTAGATCTTTTACACCAAACCATTACATTTCTGACATATAATTCAAAGGCTACATTTTAAGAGTTGGAAGCTCTAAGTATTGTCCACCCTTTTTTCCAGCGTTCCACACAAACTGATTCATAAGATGCACTGGAAATTACTGAATGGCTTCAGCTTTGTCATAATATGCTGAAAACCTCATCTATAATTCCTTCTGGTTGTTAAACTTGCATCAAGCTAAATCGTTAAACAAATATGAGGAATGATGGTGCTTTTAATTTTATGGCCTGCCTACAGTACTCGATGTCATCTCCATCTTAGAGGATGCTCTAGGTAAATCTGTGGAACTGGACAAAGGGAATCTCATCTTTCTCACAATACATTCAAACCCTCTGGGAAATCATGTAGGATGCCTTTATCTGAATCGCTCTTCAAACCAATTGCTTTGTTGTAGCTCAGTTTTGTGCTTCAGCTTAAAACTGAATAAGATGTTTTCTTAAAAGGTAGGACAGTTATCGTTTATTGTGAGGAAATTAGATATATGTGATGCACTGTCAGTCTTCATATACCCTTTGTGGGCTTGCATGAATTATTTACAGAGTCATTTACAGGCACATTAAAAGAAGTCAGTAGCCCACTTAATTTTAACCTACTTTATCCTTGTTGTTTACTATGTTTTTTCTGGAATCAGTGGCTTAGTAAAACTTTCAACATCTTTTTTTTTCTTCTACCTTTGGTGTACTTGGTCCAACTTGGAATGCCACAGCCAGGAACTATCCAGTGGCATCAACCCAGCAGCAGAACCTCCTTGATCTTCTAGAAACCTCTGCATGTTGAAACAGTGAAATGTTACTCTCCACCATTATTCTGATCATAAATAAATGGATGAAAATTGTTCATGTAATGCAGACCTCACAGTAGGATGCTTAGACTTTTTAATTGCTATTTGTATATAACAAAGTGCATTTAGAGAGTGTCTTTTTGCAGGTTCTGCACAATCATCTGCTCAGATTTTTTTTTTTCTGGTTTAGACTGATTAACACAGAATTAGGTATGAAGAGCAATTTTTTCTTTTCTCTAGCAGCCTTCTGAAGTGCTTCACTGAGGAATTTCTAGTCCTGGTAACTGGCATGTGTGCATATCTGGGCTTGAAATCTGCCTTCAGGGGTCTCCTCCTTGTCCAGGCACATGCTAAAAAGAGTAATGTGCAAGCCCTTCTTCTCAAATGGTTGCTGCACTCTGGTGGTCGGCCTTGATGTGCCGCAGAAAGCTTGTGTTTATTTGGAGAGTAAGACAGTAAGGATACGTGTGCAAATGCAAATGTAGGGATAAACAACACCTGTTCTTCCCCATATATACTACCATGAATCATTCCGTTTCAAGTGAAAATTTGCTGTGAGGGTGTGGGGATGAATCTGTGAGTCCATCTGATAAGGCTCCTACTTCCTGTCCCATGTGGATAGAAGGGGTGCCCCAGTAAGCAATGCTTCAGACAGAACATCACACTTAACATCTATTCAAGATGAAATCACAAGCAATGTCAAGAGAGGAGCACTCAGTGCATGATAGTTTGGGGTAGCTGATCACAGAATTCCAGGAAGGGTCAGTCTGGAAGGGACCACAGTGGGTCATCTGGTCCCAACTCCCTGCTCCAGTGGGGTCATCCCAGAGCACAGGGCACAGGATTGTGTCCAGAGGGTGCTGGAATATCCCCAGTAATGGAGACTCCACAGCCTCTCTAAATAACCTGTTCAGGGCTGAGTCACTGCCCAGGACAGTTCTTCCTCATGTTCAGGTGGAACTTCCTGAGCACCAGTTTCTATCGTTGCCTCCTCTCCTATTCCTGGGCACCACAGAGAAGGGAAGTAATCTGAGTGGTCTCATAGGAGAAACTGTCTCCATGTTTACCTAACAGAAAAGAGAGAAACTCCTTGAGGAGCAAACGTGAAACAAAACCCAGCATCCAGTCTCTCATTTCATTTACCACAATAAATTCTAGCCTAACATCTTACCCATGAGACAATTCCACATTTCTTCAGGTAATATTTGGGTGCTTGGAAATTGCTCATTTTAGCTGAATCCATGTCCTACCTCTTATGTTATAGCTCAAGCTAGGAAATGTCAATTGCACATACCTCATTGGCCTATTTTTTGTGGCAAAGCTACAGGTGATTGATGCAGAATTTTACCAATAGCTGACACATTACAATCATTTAACATTTACTGTATCTTTAGGCTGCTGCTGAGTTTAACGTGTTGACTGCTATGTTTGCTATGAAGCTGCTTGTGTCCAATTAGAATTCATGTTGAGAGGACAAAGTCTGACAGAGGACAATGGGTCAGCAGTTGGTATTCCTCAACAAATTTCAAAATGCTGAGCAGACGTAAGGCTGTACCACTGAACTGTCCCTTGTCAATACTGTGTAGTCGTACACAGTGATAGTAAACGACTGTGGTCCACTGTCTACACTGTAGACTTTTCTGAAGGGGACATTTTTCATCTCTCTGTTCTTCCTATGCTCTGAGCAGGTCAGGTGTGATCCTGGTCCAGTCCAAAATAAGCAAAGTTGCACTAGTCCTGCAGTAATCCTTCATCCTGAAATGATGAGGACAGTTAGACAGACACCAATGAGGACAGTTCATTGCAGCTATCTTAGATCATTACCTTGAGAATAGCTTTGTGTTCCTATTTCAACTCCCAAACTTCTGCTGAGCATACATCAGAATAGCACTTTGACTCTTTTTATCTAGGAATGGTGTTTTTCACATTCCAGGCCAGACCAGATGTTGTTATTAATGTTGTTTGTACTAAGACTGGGAGTGGTCTTTATGAGACACAGCACAAAGTTGCAATTGTAAAGTCATAGAAGATGTACAAAATATTGCTGAATACAAAATGTCATTTGTAGCCCTTTGGGCTGCCAGGAGCCTCAAGAGATGATTGCAGCACATTATCCTGTGCTTGCAGAATTTTCACTTGAGGACAAATCAAAGCGATTCTTAGGTGTGGCCTTTGGTGTAAAGCGGTTTTATTCACTCTTTTAACAACATAACACACTTCCTTTGCATGTATGTTTTCACTGATGATTCCAGAATGCCTCTGAAGGGTGGCACTTGATACATTCATGAAATCATAGAAGCATAGAAAGGTTTCGGTTGGAAGGGAACTGTAAAGGTTATCTACTCCACACTCCATTGCAATGAGGAGGGTCATCTTCAACATTGGTTCTCATGTGTCATGGCCAGACTCTGGTCAATTTTCTCTGTCTTGAGTTGCTCTAGTCAACATTATGATCCTTCCGAGATGAGTCTTATCCCTCTCAAGGAGTAAAAATTTGTACCATTACCAGCACTGTTCAACAAAGATTGGTAAGAATTCCAATATTCTCCATTAAAACTCAAACAGTAGCTGCAAGTCAAGAATAAAAAGGATATGCAGAGAAAGAAGTCAGGATAAAGTCTACAAGTTCCATGCTGAAAATGTGCTAGTGGGCTGTCTAGCCTGGAGTCAGCACGACTTGACAAGAATTTGTTTACACAAAATTCTGTGCAGCAAGAAACAAGATTGACAAGAACATCTTGACCACACAGCTTAGTTAGAAAATCTGCAGTGCACTTTCTTTAGAGTCTCTTTTTCTGCTCTTAACTTCTGGATGGTGGAAAGGATTGAAGATCTACAACACAATTGTATTGTCACTACAAATACCAAGTATTATTAGCAATGAGTCTAACTCCGAACTCCCATGTTTGAAAGTCTGGGCTGTTTTTGTTCTCTCACTGTCCTTGACATATCTAAGTCTTTGTGCAGATTTGTTGAAGAATATAAAATAAATTTGAAATCCAGGTTTCGTCCAGCTTGAAACTAACAGAACTGCAACTAATGAGATTTGGGAGATCCTTTTTTTCCAGAACACAGACAAATATTCAGCAGAGCAAAGCACATTTTTGTTATCAAAGCAAGGTAGTTTGGTCTATATGCCCATGTGTGTATGTCACTTGAAATTATAGGTGAGCCAAATTACCCATAAATAATCTTGCTGGTCAGTGAACCACAGGGGCTAGCATTTCCCAGATGCCATGGACATTTTCCTATCCACTTCACTTTCATTTTGTTTAAAATAAACTACTTGACATCTGAAATGACTGAGGTTATTGAAGATGGAAAAACAAATACACTTTGAATGTAAAGTCCTGTGCCTATTCTTGTCATTCGTATCAGCCTGTAAAAGAACGTGTTTTGATTGATATAAACTATTATGACACACAGGAAAAAATGGTATTAGAAATCAAAGAAGGTAGATTGTTGCTGATTGTTCACCCATTACTCTAATATGTCCAGCAAACACATTGTCTTGATATAATACTTTTTAAGCTTGATGTAATTCTGCTGATATCAGTGTGAAATTTTTTGTTTCTGTGGCTGTTGAGTCAGGTCTTAATGAAATTGCAAAAGCTCCCCATTTGTTTAAAATATGCTCAGAAGCAAATCAAAGCAAGAGGCTTCCCTAAATCCTTTGCAAAAGACCTTATAAGCAGCATAGATGAAGTCAAAACTCTGCACAGCCACTTCCCGTTGTGGTCTCTAATAATAATATATTTGTGAATAATCCGTAATTAAATGAGAAGAGCATAACATTAATTATTTCACTAGATTGTTAATCAGCAGGGTATTCTATGCCCCCCTTTTCCTAGTAGCTAACCTGTCAGGGTCTAATAATTGTTGCCATGAACGGGGGTGGGTTAAGGTCCCTGAGGAATGCCAATTCTCTTGTTCCATTAGTGAGAGCACATATAGATCATTTTCAGTACTAATCTAGGGCTAAAATCAATTATGTCTCTTGTATTTAAAAATTAAATTGACTCACCATGGGAGTAGGATAAAGGGAAAAAATACATTCCTCCTATTATGTGTAATTACAATTGTAAAACATTTTCCTTCGAAATGTAATTGCTGCCTATAGAGACTAAAGCTGGAGAGCTTAAACTGTTTAGCTGACACATTCAGTTGTCTTTCAGGTTTTTCCTTTGGATTATTTAATGTGCTGAAACAGTCTTATGGACTTCTTGACTTCTGAAAGCTCTCAGAAACAGCTCAGGGTTTAAGAAAAACAAAAAGAAGACTGTACAATGAATTAATTCTATCATCTTATTAAAAATGTGATGACAGTAATTTATTCTTATAGATATTCTTACTCCTTCAGGAAGAAAACTGATCAACTACCCATAGCCTAAGAGCTTCCATTTTCTCAAATACTGTATAGCTTGCTGCCTGTGTCTGGCTTTTCTTTTCATTATTGGGTTCTTATGAGACCTTCAAGAGTAGTTAATCAAACCTATGTAATATGTATGACCTGCCACTCAGGGACAAGGCTTTGAAGGTCACCAGAGAGTGTAACATTGGTCCTTTCCACTGCTGGACAGGAACACAGTGAAAATCATATTGTTCTACATAATGGTCATGCAAGATATTGCTCAGATACTCAAGTCTGGCATCAGGTTGCAATCCTACAACACTCTTTATCATCAGCTTTGGGTTTTCTGCAGTCTGTCTTCTCAGCCATTAGCAGCTGGTCTCTGCATTCACCAGTTACATATGCTACAGAATAAATTTTATATAGTATAAGAAACTGCTGATGAGGAAACTTGTCTTCCTGTTTACAAATATATATAGATCTCTGAAAGAATCTTGAATAGCAACAGTACAGAAATAACCTGCATTGCTCGCCATGCTAATCACATCCTGATCTTATAAAAGATTTGTACGATATCTGTACCTTTCCTAAACCAGTTGAAAACCAAGAATATGCTTTTGAGGCGAACAGTAACCCTATTTTCATGAACAATTTTCAAGCTCTCATCGTTATTTTGCAAGCTTTAGAACTCCTAGATGAATAAGATGAATTGTTTGCAGGAGTATACTCAATAAATGCGTGTGTTTTACATTTTGTTTCTTATTGTATTATTCATCAAGCCTAGTTATATACATATTATGGATATAAATGTCTTTCTATACAGTTGCAAGGATGATGGTTTCTGGACAGCTTATTATTCATGTAGTTTATTTGCCATGTTTAAAAGTAACCTCTGACCTGTGGATTCTATAACGATTGATTAGTCATTTATTAAGACATCTAACAATCCATTACTCATCTCCTTAACTAATTTATAAATGTGCTTCTTATTTGATGCATGACTGCTATATTCAGAGTACATAAATAACTCAGGAAAAGCTTACTCCTGCAGTGTCCTAGCATTGATAAAGATTGTATCAATAACCAAGTACCAATCCAATGGGAATTTTAGTTCTAATTAATATTTAATATTAAAACAATGAAAAATTCCACCTCTGTCCCTTGCAAGCCAACCAGACAACTTAATATAAATTGGTTTTAAATTATAGAAGTCCATCATTTCTATCACCCTTAGTGGAAATAAACACTAACCTTTGATTTGGGTGAAATTAAATCTCTGTTTTCCAGGTAGTGGCCAATTTTATTTCTTCACAAATTCTCTACACAGACACGGCAAGGTATTTACATTTTTCATAGCTGTGTGAAAAGGGTGAACTGAATCACAAGCATGCTGAAAATCCATGGGTGGTTTGACTTCAGCCTGGTTTAATAAACTCAATTTTTTGAGACTCATGAAGGATTAATGAACGTGAGATGGAAATGGTTGTGCCGGTGGGAAGCCAACAAACTTCTGGGCGATCATCTAATTTCTATTCTGTCTTTTCCTGTCTTATCTTACCTTATTCTGATTCGCCATGTAGTGCCTGAATCAGAAAACTGACTTTATGTATTTTTCTGAGTTTTATTCACACCGTGTCAGATAAAAAAAATTCCAGTACTTTTTTGTTAATTTCTATTTGATAAAAATATACCCATTCCCATGTAATTTTTCAGAGCAGAGTCCAAGAAGCAAGTCCTTGCACTTGAAGAAAAAGGGTGGTGGGTACTGGTTTTTCTGAGGTCATTATTTAAACTAGTACTTGAAGAAAGAGGTTATGAAGTATTGACCACTGCTCCCCTATAACGTGGGACAGACCTTGAGACATCCCAAAGGTAAAGATCAGAGCACTGAATTGCATTGTATATTGTGTGACAAGCCCACACAGGGGCCTGTGGTGGACTCACAGTTCTGATCTAACTGGAATGACTTTAAAAAATCGAGACAATGGAACACAACAGTGCAATCATTTATTTCAACTTAAAAGTAATTTGCAAGAGCATGAAGTGATAGAACAAGGGGGGATGCTTTCAAACTAACAGAGAGTAGGTTTAGATTGGATATCAGGAAGAAATTCTTCCCTGTGAGGGTGTGAGGCCCTGGCACAGGCTGCCCAGAGAAGCCGGTGCTGCCCCTGGATCCCTGGAAGTGTCCAAGGCTAAGTTGGACAGGGCTGGGACAGTGGAAGTTGTCCCTGTCCATGAAAGGGGTCAGAATTAGATGGCTTTAAATGTTCCTTCCAACCGAAGCCGTTCTATAATTTTATGAAGTATTCTGAATTTTCACAACTGGAAAGTGACAGAAGTGTTTCAAAGCCAGGAGACATCAGAAAGCACCATCATTACTTGAAAAATCTACATTTTACACCAGCTAGATACTACAAGGCACAACAGAACTGCATTTCATGCTACATTATTTTGCTGACTGTGCAAATTAATGAGATACAGCTTCTTAAAAATCAGGAGGACCAGAGAAGAGCCCAAATAGAAAAAGGTAGTGAAAAGAGAGATATCCTCTCTTCCTTCACTCAGAGATGACCAGTCTATTTCAAGTCTGACCTAGCTGGGCTTGCAAGACAGTGGGGAATATTGCACTGCCTCCATATGCTCTACAGATAATCATCACTCTCCATTACTGTCAATATGCAGGTGCCAAAATAGATATTATGCAAATATAAGCTTTAGAAATGCAGGCAGGCAGATAGTAAGAGTATGACACTCTCTGTCAACAGGAAGTCGTTTTAGCACTCACACAGTTTAAACAATTATTTTAAATCCCTTCCTGCTATAACTGGTGTATAGAGTAATGAAAGAGAATGAGTGAGTGTACCTGGGTGTTTTGCATGGATTATTTCTTTTTGCTCATCCTCACCATAGAAATAAGAAACAACATATTCCAGTGACATCTGACTCCTTCGCTATCTTTAAATGCTTCCTTGGACAATACATTATTGTGTTTGTAACATCTTCCCTGTGGTTCCCACAGCAGCTTCAAAAACATTGTGGTTTGTTGACAAAACAAATGAGCCTGAGACATTGTGATGAAGGACACTCTTCCCCAGAGTTTTCATCCAGAAAGGATCTCTGCAGTAGCCATAGACGAGCTGTTTAAAGCAGAGGCAGAAGGAAGATAAGAAAGCTGGGCAATTTGATTGGCTGTACACAGGGACTCAGAATCTTATTTAACTGCAAAATATCTAATTGACCTTGAAGCTGAAACAACTTGTCAGGGGATGTGTTGCTTCAATTGCTCTGTCAGCTTCTCAGCTAGCTGTTTCTCCCTTTCAGATTCCATCTAAAAAACTCCAGGCTGGTGGAAGTGTGATAGCATCAAGCCAAGGCAAGGATTGCATACCCAGACAGGAGGAAAGTGTATTCACAGTACTTGCATTAATTTTTGTACGGCCTTTTATGTGAAATCTAGTGACAGCTACTGAATCAAAAGACATGCAAAACCTGAAAAGAAGGTTAAAAAAAATCTCAAAATGTCATGGTAAAAGGTGGTCCGGCCTAATGTGTATGGATTAAAATGAATAAGCAATTAATACAAAGACATTTATGGTTATGGAGCAATGCACAAAGCTAGATGTAAGTTCAGTTAACTTTGGGACAGTATCTGAACAGTTATTCACAATATACAATATACTACTGTGTTGATTATCTTGATTTCAAGGGATTTTTGTGATATTATTTATGTATATGGCTGCTGGATACTTCAGGTGACTCCTTTCATTCTTGGCAAAGTAGGAATATTCATATATCACTCCTGTGGTCTGAGTAGCCCACTCGTTTTAACACTCTGTAACGTTTCTTACCCTGGCCAAAGATTTTAACACAAGAAACTAAAAAATTTTCAAGATGTTCTCTTCCATGGCATTTTTATCTTCACTGATACAAGTTTCCTTAACTCTCTTTTCTGCTGAAATTATGTGTTGACCTACCTGTCAGAGATGTCAAGGATACATCATTTCTTCTTCTTCAGCAGCAGTCTCAGGAAGATTGAGGAAGACTGTGTAGACCACTATCAGGGGCACCCACAGGATATCTTCTCTAAACTAAACAACCTGAATCCCTTCAATCCCTCTGCTTAGGTCATTTTTCCAGACCTCCTCTGATGTCCCTTCCTAATTATGTTTTATGAATACCTAGACCACGCTTTTCTGGAACTGATATGTTCAAAACTGCGTAAGAGCCTGGAGATAAAAGAAGACATCCTATCAATATTAATATTGTTTAATTTTGATCATTACAAAGTACCCTTATGACATAAAGAATTGATTAATCTGTTCCAGATAAGTTATTTTATCCTGCCCCAAAACCAAGGAAGCTGCACAATGCCAAGCATTTCCTTCAACAGTAAAAACTAGTTTAACTTCACTAGCTTGAAATATAAAATCAAGTCCATCCAGTAAGATATTCCTTCAAATCTGTTTAATGTTTTTAAATGGCACAACCTCACAATAAAGTGTCAAATTGCCTCTAGTGATGGCAAAAAGGATTCCGTGGACTTAGCCAACCTTCCAGTGTTTGAGCAGAGGTAAGTTGAGATTTTCCTTCAGTCACTGCATTTGTGGTTTTTTAGTGGTGTTACAGAGCAGTAGAAAATATCTGGACACTTCCATGCACCAAAACAAATTTTCTTCCCTAATCCCCATCATTTGGTTTTCTCTGATGTTTTTCCAAGAAACTCCAAGAGATGAAACTCGTATTGAAATTACTATATCTTAATTATTGCCATGCATCCTCTGAGACAGAATCCATTGTCTGAGTAACTTAGTCTAGTTGAAGGTGTCCTTGCCCATGCCAGTGGGGTTGTAATGAGATGATCTTTAATGAACCATCTAACCCAAGCTATTCTATGATTCTATGATTCTGGGACTATATGATGATACTCTCAACTGCAGCACATAAGAGGTAATTTGATTTACCACATATGGCAAGGAGTTAATCCCAGCTGAAGAACTTTAAATTTACTGATGTTAAGAACTGTATATAAGGTATATGCAATAAGTATAAATTATAGAATGAAGATCCCTTAAACTGAAGCATCTTCAAACTTTTCAAAAGCCAGAGATGAAAGAAGATTCTGCTTCCTGAAGTAATTCTTCCCCAGTATTTTTGGTTGTTCCAAGGAAACAGCTATAAGATAACAGCTAATTAGCAAATTAATTTTGGTAAATAAAGTGGTTTGGTATTAGTGGCTAGTCACAATAACTCCCACTTAATAACATCATTGCTGTGACATGTCTTTGTATTAAATTCAGATAGCATCAATGGAAACATGATCATCTACTTTTTTCTCATTAAGGTAAATTGTGGAGGCAGTTGGGGTGCTATAGTCTCTGAAAGCTAGTACAGTTTTCTAGACTAAACAGGGTGTCTGCCCCTAATACTTACATGATCTCTTTTTAAGCAGATATGAGAGACTGCACCTTATATAATGTTAAGAAAATTACTTTTGAGGGGAGACAATGCTTGTAGTGAAAGAGTAAGAAAACTTATTTCTCCACCTGAAAGTAGCTCAAGAGATTTCCTTTGGGATGTCTAACCACCTATCTCCAGATATGATGGTTCATGTTTCTGTTTTGAAAGTTTGATTGGTCAGAGATATGCAACAATATATGATTAATGACCTACAAGTTTAAAGTTATCTGATAGATTTTCACCCTTTAAAAATACATAGAAAGAAGAGAAAACACTCTCCATTTCTATCCTGCCTTGCTCTAGTCTGGCAGCCAATGTCAGACCAGAAAGCATTTGCATTTGAAGAATATTCTTTCTTTGAAGGAGCTTTTATGGGGAGCTTTAACAGAATGTTAAATTGTTCATGGACTAGTGTGACCACTATTTCAGTAGTGTATATGTCTTATAAGAAATAAGCAACATGAGCATTGCATTTCTGAAAAACCCCCTTCAGAAGTAGAGCTTTACTATTCCAGTAGTGAAGTAGAAACCAGTGCTGACCATGGAGCATCACAGTTGCAGTCATGGGAATCAAAGCTTCTACTACAAGCCTGTGATCTTTTAAATACATAACTGCACTGCAGTGGGTACACTTTGCCTCTGAAAGCCACAGAGACCTTCTTCTAGGAAAGGTCTGCTGAGATTTCTGTGTGCAAATCAAAGCACAAATGTTATACAAAGAGACCAAGAGACTTTGGAAATATGAGCAGGAAACAGTGAAATGAGATTCAGCCTGGAAGAGTGGAAAAAAAACCTATCATCTAATGCCTCTGGAGAGAGGCGTGTAAAGAGGTAATCTGAGGCAGACATTTGGCAAATGGAAGATGTGATATTTAGGTAACAACAGTGCAGGAAACCTGTGGGGTGACAATGAGCCATTTCTCTGGTAGTAAAAGACAGGCAAAGGGAATAGCAGAGTGTGAATGTGCTTTTGGGGAGTCCTTCAAGGAAACATGACATCATGGCTCAGGGAGGAGGCACAAGTAGTGCCACTTTGCCATGTTGGAATTATAATGATCCAAAGGTATTATTACAATAAAAAGAATCAGGACAAATAGTTATTTTAATAAAAAAAACCCCAAAAAATTATTGAAAAGCAGAAAGTGACTGGGGGAGTAGTGTCTGATCAGACAATCAAGAAGCAAGAGGGGGAATAATAATTGTCAGCACAGTGTGGGAAGCTGTTCATACTGTGAAGGAAGGAGAATTATTAAGGATGGTCTAGGGGGGTTAGACAGGAGAAATAGAAGAAACTAAGCAGAGGAAAAAAAAAATTAGGCTGAATGAAGCAATTACCAGTTCTTAATAGAGAAGTCTATTAGACGAAGAAATGTTCTCCTAAGAGACACAGCTGTAAGCTCATCAGTGCAGGCACCATGACTACTTATATGTTTGCACTGCACCCAGCACAGTTGGGATCCTGATCTTTATTTGATCCTGTGGGTTCTGCAGCAATAGAAATAACAAACAGTAATAATTACATACTGTGGTACAGCCATAGAGGACATGCGCTGAGGCTGAGCTCTCCTCTTAGCTACACTCAGCTGAGGTCAATGGAATTGTTTGGAAACAGGCTGGTGGTGTTAACAGGACAATTTGGCCTGGTTCATCTGTAAAATTAGAATATATGTGGTTTCTGCTCCAAAATCTACCTACTTATTCTTTGTTGTAGAGCCGTGCAGGTTGGACATTATTCAGTTAGACAAGGGGGAAAGTTTCATGCCCAAAGAACTCATATGGTAGGGTAGACTGGTAGATGTGCAGAGCCAGGGGATGGAATGTCAGCAAGTGTTCCTTCAGAGTAATAAAATTTCCTAGAAACTGCAAACCAGAAATATGCTCCTTCAGGACTAGGGGGGTACAGCCTTTCTTCCCCATCATTTACATTTCAAGTAAGATGTTGCTCAGAGTCTGATTCTTTCACCAACAGACAGGAAGGAATTTCGGGTTCAGATCCTGAGATAAGTCCTTTCACCCCTGAAGAAACGAGGATCCTAGAGACCATGAAGTCAAGGCACCCTGGCCATGCAGTAGCTTGGCAGCAGTGGGTTGGAGACATTTCTGTGTTAGGTTACATGGAGATGATAGCCTTCACTGACAAGAATATGGTACTTCTCTCTCTAGAGTGCTGCCTTGTTATTCTCTGGATGCATTATGATTGTTGTTATTATTATTATTGTTTTAATGGCTTAAATCTATGAAGAACTTGGGCTTGTCAGAAAACTGAGCAATTGATGAAATAGCGGTTGATGACAGCAGTCCAATTCCAATAATTTCCTGTCTTACTTTGCTGGTACTGGGGTGTACTTTAGCGAAATGATTGAAATAAGTGATGCATTTTCTGTCAGATTTATCCCTGACTCTTGTGCATCTGAGAAAGACCGAGCAGTGGGTTTGGCAGATAAAGTGAAAAGCAAGTCAGGAACTACCATTATGAAATGCAGAAAGTCAATTTGAATGTCAACAGGAAAGGCAGGGGATGCAAGATTTAAAGAGCTCCACTTCGAGAAAATGAGGGCACCACATTGTGTATCCCTGACTAACTGTTCGTGTTTCAAGCTGTAGAAGAATGCTACGTTTAGATGCTTTTTTATTTCACATTGATTTTCGTTATTTTAGACTACAGGACAAACTTCTTGCTGATGCCACATAAGTCAGAAGCAAAGGCTGCACAAAACCATGAAATCTGTGAACATCCAAATTTTATTGCATAAGTTTTCTTATTTTATGGAAAAAACCCCTGCATTCTGTCACTATTTGAGGGGAGAAAGTCCAGCAGCAATATAATGTTACATAATACTAAAATTTGTTTTTAAGGAGAACTTACTGGGCAGAAATGAAAAGAGGATTATTATCTTAGTTTTTGAGATTTTAAAAGCAGTGAGATGAAGAGATGGAGAGATGAAATAACCTGCCTGGATTATACGAGCCATGGGACGCCACTAAAACTTGGCTTCACTCTTTTTGATAAATCACCAGAAAGACAAGAAAAAGTAATGAACAACAAATGGCATTAAAATTGATCACTAAACCCAGTGAAGTTCTCTGTATCTCATTTAGCTCAAATAATGTTGGGATACTGGAGAGATGTATCATACATAATGATCTGCCTTAGGAGGAGGCAGCTGCATAGAGGTCATTGATTAAATGTGGTTTTTAGCATTAATGCTGAAACCAATACCAAAGTGACCACCTTCTTTCCTGACTCAGAGATAACTCTCTAGCTCCTGGTTTTCAAACCAGTTGCCCTGTGACCATAAATAGGTAGTTTATGTGGGTTTTTTTGTCTCTGCTTACCTGTATGTCCCACAAATACCCTTGTGCTGTGGTACTGCCACTCAGTAACTTCCAAGCTCTAATTTTCTTCCTGACATCAGCCCTGTGTTTCCATCATTTCCTCTCACTGTCTGCACAAAACAGACACTGTTGAGGCATGATTCATCCACATTTGTGATGTCTGTTTTAGGATGGGGTGAATCATGCTTGTTTCTTTCCATTGACTATAAAGGGAGACAAGGGTGACTAATCGAGATGTAGATGTCTGTAGTGCAGACATCTAACATTAAATGAGATGAATTCCACTCTCAGAGCCAGCTCATGTCTGACAGAAATGGTGACAGCCAGCTGGGTCCACCGGAGCTTTGGCTCTGGCACAGTACTATGTGAAAAAAAACTCCTTCCAAGGCTATTTCAAGACCAGATAATCCTTTTCTCATGGTGCTCAGAGCCCAAGTTAATTAGCACAGAGGACACAAGCCAGCCACATGCAGAACCAGAGTACCTCTGCATATTTCTTGTGAATTAAGGAGTTCAGGGGAGTTTGGTCTGGGGACATGGCATAGTGACTCAGGTTTAACATCACCTTTGTCCTCAGTTATAGCACTGACCTTGCTGTGCTTGAGCTGGCTCCATGCAGAGATTCTTGTGAATTTCTTTCCATGTTTTAAAGCAGCAGTGATGCTTGATGCATTTTCACAGCAAATCGTCTGTGGAGTCACACTTGCTTCTTGAATCTGTAGAAAAATTGATGGAACTGGGTTTTGTGACAATCAGATGAAGTCTGGAGGCATTAATGATTTTAATGCCCATTTTCTCTGTTAGTTATTTATATTATGACAGACTTTATTATTTGAAATATCTGTCTGAATAGGTTGAATGGTCCAGTTTTATAACCATTTCACTGCAGAGAAAGAAATACCATGGGTAGTTCAGCTAGTCACAACCAGCATATTACTTTCTACATTAAACCTAAGAAAACTTAAAGCAGATCTTTTGGTCTAGAATAAAATCGCTGAGATTGTGTCATGACTGAGAAATGGTCACATCTGATCTCTTCTGGGTCCACAGACTCGTTAGCTGGACTAAAGACTTGCAAAATGATGGAAACGACCTTGATTTCCTAACTGTGTAGTTAGTGGGATAATGACTTTTCTATCTTACATATATGTCATTTAGTGCTGAAAATATACAAACTGAACTCTCAGGGATGTCAGGACATCATTGAATTGTCTAAAAGCACATACTACCTCCATTACCAGGAAACATCATCTGAAATTCTTTCTGCTGTGAAACCTCATCTTCATCAAGCTTTTGAGGGAACTTAAGAACCTACAGATAAAATTTACAAGGAAAAAAAATCCAAAGCCAAACATTAAAAAAAAAAAAAAAATCCAATTCATATCAAGTACATACCCTTATTCTCAGCATCATTAAATGTTATTTTTTAAGAAAGACCTTTTGGAGGCAGTTTATCTCCATACTTTGGAACAATGTTACTTCTCAAACATATAACTTGCCCAAGATTGAACACTGAATTTTGAATAAGTGATAGAGTTAAAATCTTCTCTGTGTGTTTTGTTCTGAAAAATGTTAGTTGTTCCACAAATGTGTCAAGAAATTTGCAAAAAAACAAAAACCCATGAATAATGTTTCACTTTTGCTGATGTTTTTATATGAATCAGTCATTGAAAACCCCAAACTTAAAAGTTTCATTTTCTTAGGTATTTAACTGCTAAGCAGACTTGGAGGGGATTGGTCAGCCAAGCTACATCTTCTGTCCTCTACCCCTTATTTGTTTAGCTTGTGAAAAAAATAGGAGTCAATTTATGTTTTCAATAAAAATATGAAAATAAATATTTTATTGCTACAGACAAACTCTATCTTAGGTTAAAATCATTTTTCACTAAAGGCAAGTGAAAATGTACACAGAATAAATGTGTTGTTACACAGAGTTAAGTCTGAGCAGAGGGTAAGATGAATGATTGCTTGTCTAGCGTGATGAGAAGAACTGGAAGACTAACAAGGAGAACAGAATAGCAATCAATGAAAGACTAAACCAGTCTTATTTCTAGCAATAGAGGTAGAGGGAAAATTAAAGAGCCCAACAAGGAGGGTAGAATAGCAATTGATGGAAGACTAAGCCGGTCTTATTTCTAGCAATAGAGGCAAAGGGAAAAGCAAAGACACATTTAGGAGATATTAAACAGATATGAGTGACAGGATTTGGAGTCTGAATGTGGAGCTCTTCCATAAGAACAAACTGGCTTTTGAATTAAACTATCCATCAGTGTGGTGTCTTCATAAGGAAATGAAGCAAAAGCTGCTTTAAATGCACCTTCCCACTAACAAAATTATAGATCATTACAACCCAGGAAACAGATCGTCGACTGACAGATCAGTTACGAGGAGAGTTTCCAACAGCACTGACTACAGTCAAGGAAAGAATTAAAACATGTGCTAAAGTTCATCCATCCATAAGAGAAATAGAACTAAATAACCTCAGTGTGAGAGTAACTTAGTAGCTCCAAAGTTTTAATATATTTATTCTCTCCATCATGCAGTTGACAGTGCCATCTATTATCCCTGATTTACAGGAGGGAGCTTAAACACATTTAGAATAGTTTTCTAATTCCCATGCAGTTTTTTCTTTTGAGGATCTGGGACTGTAGATCTGGACAGAGCAGTGAAGCATAGTATAGAGAGACCTGAATCACTGCCAGCTCAGCCTGGTTGTGAGCAGGGCTTGTTAGTGTGGGAACAGCAGCATCCCCATGCTATGGGGATGCTGCCAGCCCTGAAACAGAGCATCCTGGAGAATTGTGGGGTCATTTTCTCATGGACTTCCCAGACCAGAATAATTTGAGCTAGGAGAGCAATGCTATCCACAGTGCAGACTTTAATCTTTGCACTGGTCACCCATCAGCTCTCCAGAATGCAGCAAGACTGAATCCACCTTTATTGTTGCTTGATATCAAAAGACAAATCTCTTGAAACAGTGTTAAAATAGTAAGATGAAAAGCAGGTCTTTATTGGGAACTTCCAGGTGCCCCCCCATGGTGGTTATGGGCACACCCGACATTGAATTTCTACAATTTTTATAAGTATAACAAATTACCATATATAACAAATATTGTCCAATTAGAAGAGTAGTTGGTTCAGTAATTTTGCCCTCTGTACTGCCCCACTGGAGTCGGTCCAGGGGCTTCTTTGCCCCATCTCTTGTGTCTTCTCAGATTCTGGTTGGAAAACAAAATGTCCTTTGTGGAAGTCCTCTTCTTGAAAACAAGAATAAACAGCATTTCAGGAACATCAGCTTATTATTCTAAAATCTAAGAGAAAGGGTAGAAAAAACATCCAGAGCTCGATAACCATGTATTAATAGTTTGTAAAGCTACAAATATATGAAAAATGTATAGAAAGCAAAAATCTTTAGGCATAATTATGACTTCAGCACCATCATCCTAATGGATGGACAACTTGTCTCTAAGGAACTGGATAGACAGTGTCTTTGGCTTTAGCTAGTTTATACATGTCTGTGATCTGAGATGCATGTTCCCAGCTGCTTCCTGTAACTGGGGCTGAGAAAAGAAATCATGGAATACATTGAGTTGGAAGGGACCCAACCAATACGGATCAGCAAGTTGTTACCACAGATAGAAATCCCTGGGAAAATGGAGAAAAACTGAAGAAAACATTTCTGAACTTCCAGAAACACAGCAAATTCAATGACAGCAAAAACAAAAACAAAAACAAAAACAAACAAACAAACAAACACCAAAAAACCAAAACCAAAACAACAACAAAAAAACCCAAGGGAAAACCACCACTTTTCCTCTTCTTTCTTTTAAACTTGTGATTAACTCTAGACATAAACTCTAGAAAACTATTTCAGCTAACAACCACACATTAGACAGGAGTCAAACTTTACATTGCAGCCCTTAGTAATCAACAACTGACTTGAGCATTAATGAACTAAATTTTCCATTAGGCAACAGCCAATAGATGCTGCACTCTTATATTGTCTCTGTGTTCCAATGTCCTAGTTTTCTCCAACTGCTAATTTAAAATGCTTTTCACTGTTGCAAAGAGTGTAGTTAACTGCTATAGAACAATTTTATTGCCCTAAAACAGTCATATATTTGCATTCATTACCATGAGTCTTAAAACCTATTACTGATATAAAAGACAGGATAACAACATGAAGGGTTTGAAGGGCAGTAGATAATAGTCTGGAAAGGGCTCTGAAATGCCTGAAGTATCAGACATAAAATAGCAATGATAAACAAGCTCATTATTTGTTAGTGATGGTTATGCTGGAAGGAACATTTTTTATATTATTTTTCTCCATTTTAAAGTTTTATGGAGAATATATTTCAGTCCTAAGCTGAGTATAAATTAAACATGTTTTACCCGGCTGTTCCGTTAAGAAATAGCAAGAACTAATGAGCTGTATAGTGGTAAAGCTGTTTTGGTAAATCTGAAAGGACTCTGTAGGACAATCTGTGAAGTATAAAAGAGAGAAACGTCCCCTCTCCATAGTAATTTACTCCTTCTCAGACATTTGTGTTGATCTCAGCTCCACACCACCTTGAGCTATATGTGATCAGCAGAAACAATCCTGTCTTGTCTGTTTGCCAACCATAAGGCAAAGTATAACTGTAACGTGAAGGGACATTCCTTATATAAAAAGTAAAGTTCTAAATCCGTTGGTATGACAGATTTTAGGGAAACTTTCAGGGCCTGATTTCTAAAGTGCTGTCCAGATATTACTCTCAAAAGCTTTTCTTAAAGATAGACGTGAGTTGCCCAGGTTCTCCAAAAATCAAGTCAGTGAGGGCATCTGGACTGCTGAAAAACCTGTATTTAAAGACAATATTTCCCTTGAAGCATCTTGGCACATATTTGTAGGTTTGAGGTCATGTTTGATAGTCAGACACACCTTCTTCTTCCGTGTCTGGAAATTTTCATCCTCAAATATTAGCTGATTTGTTCTTTTCTTTTAACAATAACCTCTCATGAAAGCTTGGGATTTCCACACAAACTGTTTTAAACATAAGACACAACACAAAGAACAGTTTGCAAGTGGTTGCAGTGCAGAATAGATGTCTTAATTGCTTTCTTTACTATCCCAGTGTGAAAGGTGGAATTCTGCTCATTTTATTCACTCTAGCAGTTGAGATTGAACAGTTATCTAAGCTATTTCCTTTAACTGTTGCACAGCATTACTTCTCAAATGATTGCAGGTTCAAAATCAATAACTCAACCAATCCTTTCATATTCCCAAGCTTTGAAACTGTAAATACTGAACAAACACTACCCTCTCAGCTCCCTCTGGGATGAAGCTGAAAATACAAGTTTACCAGAGCACCTCCTTGAAGGATGCTCTGTAGAGACAGGTAGAGTACTTTTGAACTACTCATCTCGAAATTACATACCAAGAGTTTTGGCATTACAAACCTAAATGGGACCAGGTGATTTATCAAGAGATTGCAAGGAGGTACCCCACTTCTGCTCCCTTCCTGAAACATGAAGAAAAAGCTCACATTTTTTTTGTGTGTGTGGTTGGTTTTTCAAAATCTGATTTAGTTTAACATGTTTGATTAATCCCCAAAGTTTCTATGATACCTAACACAATAGGATCCAGACTGCATAAAATTATTAGATAGGTACCACTGCATTTTCTCTTCATCATTACCATTGTTATCATTGTCATTATCATCATTAATATTAATATTGTTGCAGTTGTCATTGTCATTAAAGCATCCTCATTCCTATACAAAGTTCTACCAGTATAAAAGCCTTATTAAGAAAGGATAAATATGTGCTTAGCTAGTGCTTGACCTAAATTTTAGACTCTCTTTATAGCTGATGAAGAGAAATTCACCTGGCCTGATTCATAAATCCACTAAAGAATATGATGAATTTGTCCCTAACAAGTTTGGAGAAAGCAGTCTCCACTGTAGATCTTTCTGCTGGATAACACCCACCAGTTAAAGGGGATGGTTTGTTCCCAAACAACTCAGGCATTTTTTTTTAAACTCCACATACAACACACTCAAGAACTTTCTCATAGTGGTAGCAGAATGCAGAAACCTGTTCCAGAGGTTTTGATTTCATAAACTGCATCTCATAAATTATTAGGCTGTCACAGAACAGCCCTGTGAATCTGTAGTTCTACAATCAACAATGAGGAAAGAAATTATGAAGGGCCTTCCTCTCCCACTGAAAAAAATAGCCATACAGTGAAGGTGATTGTGAATTGTGGTGAAAGAGAGTAGATAGGTAGAAAAAAAATGAGTGAAGAAAAGGTAAAAATGAAAGGAAAAATGGAAAAAGGGAAAGAGAAAGAGAAAGAGAAAGAGAAAGAGAAAGAGAAAGAGAAAGAGAAAGAGAAAGAGAAAGAGAAAGAGAAAGAAGGAAAAAGGAAATGAAAATAATAAGAGGAAAAAGAAATTGCTGTGTTGAGTTTCTCAGGTAGTTTCTATCCAGCTGTTATGAAGCCTCTGAACTCACCAATCTGCACTGTATTTTGGGGATGACCAGCAGGGGAGATCTGCTTTGGCTTTATACACGTCAAGACTGTTTTTAAAAATCATTGACAGAACAAAAGAAAGTTAGTTAAATACAGGTAGAGGAGAAAAAAAAAATACATCCCAAAGCTTCCATAAATATTATTCAAAGTTTGTATTAATGTTGCAGTCGCTAGGGAATTTCTATTTTCTTCAGACCTAGCATTGATTTATTTTCATTTTTTTAAACTGAAAATAGTTTTGTTATTACATAGGGCAAAAGAAAGACCAGCTGTGAATGGCATATATGAAACACCACAATTTTAATAGAAGCAGAGATAACCTCAGGTGAGTCTTCAGCTAATCTTTTTGTGTTAATCAATCTCACTGTGGTAATGATCAGGTTCAAATAGTTACATAACTCCTTTCAAAGGACAAAATGTGAGATTCAAGCATTCTTAAGAAATCAGTCAGACTCTCCAGACAGGGTAGGAGGGGTTAAAGCGCATGGGATGTAGTCATGCTATGTAACATGGTGGGACTGAGGCTAACACAGCCATAGATGGATCACCCAGTCTGCAAACGGTGATTCCTCATAAATCATTATGAAAAATAGACTGGCTCTGCCAGTTCATAAATTCAAGGCAAGTGTCTATTTCCATAAGGCCCAAGCAGACAGGCAGTGTTAGGGATGCAAACATGCTACCACCACATGCAGTAGTTAATGTGTTAGCATTTTAACAAATTGAGCCACTTCACTGGCCTATTTATCAGTTCAAGC
Organism: Orthonyx spaldingii; assembly: GCA_013397795.1. Taxonomy (NCBI): domain Eukaryota; kingdom Metazoa; phylum Chordata; class Aves; order Passeriformes; family Orthonychidae; genus Orthonyx; species Orthonyx spaldingii. The sequence continues at coordinate 613,573 of VZTJ01005972.1, forward strand.
TATGTAGAAATGTTGCTACCATATGTTGTCCATTGAAATGAATGCAAAACACTGCATTTATAAATGGTAATTTATGACTCATAAACGTCTCAACTATTAGAGTCATTCTGCCGCTGTGAATGGAATTGATAGCAGTTTCTGCACTTCATGTTTTGGTTTTTTTTACTCTCCTCATTTCAGGAATATTGTTGATATTAAAGCTTTAGTGCCTCATAGAGGAAGACTGTGTGTATCAGAGAGAAGTTATTTTTGTGTGCTATCCACCCTATAAATTGATTTCAGCATTTGAGTAAACTTCTAGGACTAAATATTTTAAAAACGTCCTCTGGAGTATGAGAAGTGATCAGTTTCCAGTTATAATAAACTTGGTTTAAAAAACAAATTAGGCCTTCTTTTACCTTCCCTGCAAAGCCTTTTCCCAATCTGTATTTACCTTGATACAGAGTAGATGAGCCTGAAGTTACATTCTCTTAAATCCCTCCCATGACAAAATGCAAAAGCTCAAGCAGATTTGATGTTACCTAACCTTGAAATTAATATTTGGTGAAAATTCTTGACTGGATATTTTAAATATATGTTATGAAAATATTATCTATGTGTTTTCCTGTGAATGCTGTTTCCTGATGATAAAGAGCCTCATAGGAAGTCTTGTTGAAAACTGAACTTGTCAGGAAGGTTCATTTTTGCCAAGTAGGTTGACTGCAAGTTCCAAGGGGCTTTTAAGGTTAAATTTTCAGAGAGTCTTTGCAGTGCCACTCCAAAGTGGAAATAATCTATAAGTCTTACATCCAGAAGTTTGGTAAATATAATTCTCCATCATGAAAAACATCTTGACAGGTGAGTTCATTCTGTTCATCTCAGAGAGATCTTCACATAGCGTGAATGTCTTTCAAGAAGGGATTAAAGAAGAAACCTTATGAGTTAATTTAGACCAAATAGCTGATTTTTAAGTAGTTCTATTTAGGTAATTGAATTTCAACTCCGGATAACACGTTCATATTTCTAATGCTTCTGTACAAATATCCAAAGACATCCAAGGAAACTAAGAAGGTCTAGAAGGACTGTATCTAAATGTATCAGCTGTCTGCAAATATAAATCTCATGCATGTCAACACAGACACACAGTTCACTACTCTCTCTGAAAATTTCCTCAGAATATAGAGATGATTTCTGTAGAGCTGCCTGTCTTAACTAGACTGATGAAATATGTATCATTGTATGTCACCAGTCAGATTTGAGACATCCCTGATGAAGACACACTGCACCGATACAAACAGTTCTGTTTTAGTGCTCAGAGATGGATTTTGTACAGAACATAGTCTTCAGTCAATATGAGTCAAGTAATAAGCATGCAAAGCCTCCAGCCAGCATCTTGGTGTAAGAATATGAGTTATACCTTAGTGTTAAACATATTTTGGGGGTATTATCTATTTGACAACTTCTAAAGAGCTATTCATGCAAATCTTCATTTCTTTTCCTGACTGCTAGTCAGGCTACAATGGACAACAATAGATTTTACCTTTTTCCTCCTTCTTGAGTATGGTCCATGTGACTACAGACAAGTCTTTTGGTCCACTATATTTGATTCTTCTGTGGAATAATTCTTCTGTGGAATTCATCCTTCTCAGAGGTGTTGTAAAGGAAAAAACCTATACTTGAGTGTGACATGCCCAAGTGGTATGACTGTGATACTCAAGGCAAAGGATGGAGAGAAAATCATTAAACATAAAATAATCAGAATTTTAGATCATATATTAATCTCAGCAAGAACCTAGTTCTCAGCTTAACGAGTGTGATAATATTGTCTCAAAAAACACCTACCTCAGGATCTTGAAATCTCTTTTCATGTCTAGAATAATACCTTCAAGTAGCCTCTATTATTACAAAGAAATTAAAAAATATCTTATCTGCTCCTTGGGGTTGCAAGTACAGAGGATGTTGAAAAACAGGCTTCATTAAAAACAGGATGTAGGGAATAGATAACATGAAAAGCAGCTATTAAATGGATTTGTTATCTGTGGCAATAATACTAAGAAGTCATATTACAATAGTTACAAGGAAATGTCTTTGAAATATCTTCTGCAAATATTAATTCAATCTAAAAATTAAAACTCTGCAAATCAAAAAAAAAAAACTTGTCAGTGGAATACAAGGAAACAAAATTACTTGATCGACACGCTGGCACTCAGAAGGCAAAATCCAGAGCAGAAGGCAAGGCTGGCGCTCTCTCTCGTCCAATTTTAACAAGCATTTTGGGATATTATATGTTGAGCTTCTGGCTTGTACTGTGAGTGTTATGGCTTTTACAGCTGACATGGAGTCCTGTGTGGTCAGCAGATCAGTGAGAGTGTTGAAGGAAATAGAATTGATATCATGCAGTTTTATTTCTTCTTTTTGAATGTTGTTAATTGTGCTGTGAAAATGCCAGTGTGGGGTTTTTTCTTCAGTTTTTTGGGAAACCTTTGTGTTTCCACCCTCATATGGAAGTAAATAGATTTTTTGAATTCCAGCAGAAAAAAGTAAAATGTTGTGATTCCCATTGAAATAATTCCTCTAGAGTCTATGTTTTATTTATTTTTTATTCAAAACAACATCTGTTTGTTTGTTTGTCTTAATGCTTGTGAAATGTCAAAACAATTCATCTATTTATTTTGCAAAGGCCAAATTAAATTCAGACTTGAGAGCTTGACTTTCAGAAGTGCAGGTCACTTACTCCTCTGGCTAAAGTTAAAATCACATTCATGAACTCAACACCTCTGACTCATGAAAATGTTGCTTAGAAATGTTTGACTTTGCTTTAATAAGTCCATTAAATTATTCGCATCCAGGGACTGAAGAAAAGAAAAAAAAAAAAAAAGCTTTGTAGAGAACATGTTAGAATTCTGGTCTGTTATGTATTGCTAAATTTGAACATCAATCCTTTAGAGCAAGTGTCATTTCCATTCAAAATCAATAAAAATTAAAACCAACAGATGGCAGAAGTTAAAGAATATTTTCTGGCAAAGAAATTGCTTTTTGGCTGAATAGAAAATTTGGAGATCTTATTTATTTTGCTTCTAACTTGGACCTGCTCTTAGCTTCTGCTGTATCTACCTTTTCTGTGGTCCTACTACTCTTGTGTGTGAGGACAAAAGATCACTGCTATATTATTGAAATGGGGTAAAACACTGAAGCATAGTAATTCCAACATAATTTAGGATTTTTTTTATACTGGATATTTTATGCTTATTCTTCCAGTGATAATACCATATAAAAAATACAGAGAATAAATTAGATATTAGGCTTTCCGAGTGAAGTTGTTTCATTTTGAGCAAGGTGACAAGGGATTAAACATATACAGTTTCAGTATGCTACACTGACTTGTGATGTCTAATAAAGTCAGTGGGGATAAATGGACATTTGAAAAGAATGATTAATTTAATCCATTTTCAGTGTCCAGAGATGATGAGGTGAACTGTGTCCTAGCCTGGCTGTTCCCAAACTGACAGCAAGGGGAGCCTACAGTGTCTAACACAGACATATGATCTGGAGTTTAATATTTTTCCATTTTATATACTAAATCCCAGAAAGAAAGAAATGTTTCACATCTTTGATGATACTCTCAATAGTCATAAGTAACAGGAGCACCGAGGGGAACATTGAAAAAAACCAGACTTCCTTTAGAATGATAAAAATCCATGAACGCCAAATCACAGGACTGCAGAATGGCTTGGGTTGGAAGGGATTTTAAGCATCATTTTCTTCCAAACCCCTGCCATGGGCAGGGACACCTTACACTATCCCAAGTTTTTCCAAGCCCAGTCCTACTTGGACTTGAATTCTTTCAGGGATAGGACATTCAGCATTTCTGGGCAACCTGTTCCAATGCCTTACCACCCTCACAGTGAAGAATCTGACCTCAAAATTACTAGAAAAGCAAGTAAATAATAAAATAATGATAACAATGAAATGGAAGATAAAATGACATGAGTGGAATGCAAGTGTCAGTGAGTTTTCCTTGCAATATTACCCCCCAAGAAAATTATCTAGCTGTTTTGTGGAGAGGTGCAGGGCATCTGTTGTGGTAGAGCCATGCATGAAACTGACTGTGGAAATAATACAGTCAGACCAGAAAAGGAGCCCAGTCAAATCCCAATTTGTATTGTAACAGTTTCCAGAATTATATTGCCAACTTTACAGGAACCCTCTGAATTGCTGACAAATTTTAGGGTATACACACAGGCTTCTAAATATGGATTTATAAGTTTAATTGTAGGGATTTTTTTTTTTTCATCCTGTATTTAGAGTCCCAGTAGGATGATGATACAGTATTGACTTTCTTTCCACAACAAACAGAATGAAGTCTTTTCTTATCATTTATGTAAAGAATTGATTAAAGAATGATCTGTAAATATTTTCTGTTATTAATGCTAATTTTCTGATATGATTATTCAGTATAATAGCTTTATTGAATGGCAAGAAACCGTGGCAGCCAGAAAATGAAAAAGAACACGTTGTTGTATTTTTTCAAGAAAATATTTCTCACTGTTGTATGATATTGAAATAACTGAAATTATCAATTTTCAAAAGCTGCAGCTGTGTTCCAAGGTGACACCAAATCTCAAAAACATGAAGACAAAAATCTGTTCTGCATCAGTTTTTCTCTGAGGCAAATATTGGCCTTTCAGAAGCTTTTTGTATTCTTTTTGGAGCACCTAATAATAGTCATACGAATAACCATTCTAGTCCATCTGGCCATTGTCACCAACAATTACTGGAAACCAGAAACAAAGGGATGGGCTACAAGACAAGGTAGAGACTTCCCTCCATGAATCAGACTCCGTAAGAAACTTACAAATTTTAGTGCTTGGAATTCTTTGAGCTAGATATTTGTATTTAATAGACAGATATTTTTTTACATTTGTGAAGCCCAGTCTACCCTTGAGCAGATATCAACCTATAACCCACAGCATCCCATTGCACCTTAAATATGTGTTGTGCAAAGGTGAAATTGCTCGTTTCTTCAAAAGCCACCCTCTGACAACCTCTTTTGATACCCATAAATCTTGCATTATACAGCAGAAGCCTTCTTACTCTTGCTTCTCCATGTCACAGCTTTACAGACCTCTCTACTAGTGGCCCTCAACTGGAATTTTTCAGGCTGGAGATTCCAGTGTATCTCAGTCACTCCATATGTAAAACCTATTATTATCTTTCCATCTGTCTGACCACTGTTCTCTGACCACTCGTGATTGACACACTGAAAACTGAGATTTTGGGACATAGACCCAATACTGATAGCCCAGCACAATTCCTGGGGGTCTTATTAGTCAAGTTAAGCTGTGCCAGTCTATTCCTGATAGTTGACAGGATTTTCATTGCAGATATTTTCAGTTTAAGGATTGCTATTATACTCACTGGAAAACTGTTTCACAGATAAGTACGCCCCTGAATCAGAGCTGTCTCCCTGAAATTTCATTAATTTAGTTTGTTTCACTTCAATAAGAAAAGCTGAGAAAGAAAAGGGAAACAAAACCTATAAAGTAAAATTGAAATCACCTTGTTGGTTATAGCCTCGTCTCTCCATTACTGGGAGAGTGAGAGACTGAATTGTTTCTTTCCACACGCAAGATGTGCTCTCTTTCTTGGGTTTTGAGGCCATATCAGAAAAAAATAATTGTTTCCTCAAGTCTTTTTGTTCTTTCTTGCTTGGCTAAGGAAAAATGGTTGCATCTCAGCCACAATAGGACATCTCTATTTGTAGTCTTGTTGCAAGGGTTTAGTTTGACTGCCAAATACAAGAACCTGTAACAGAGCAGCCTGTCATGGTATAGATGCACTGGTACTAACATCCTGTGCTCTAGCAGATGGCTAGAGTGCAGTAAACGTAGAGATAAAAGAGTGATTAATTTTGGCTCTGAAAGTACAACAATGGAGAAGGTCATAAAACAGAAAGGTTTACATAGGAGTGTGTAATCTCTTTATGGCCCTTTGGCTTTCTTTATAATTGCCAAGTCCACACAACCTTGTAGGGCACAAATCATAGATTCAGAGGTGCTGGAAGGGACTTCTGGAAGTCTTTATTTCAAACCACCTCCCAAAGCACAAGCAATTACATGAGGTTGCTCAGTGCCTTGTACAGTCAAGATTTGAACACCCCCAACAGAGGAGATTTCACCACCCCTTTGGATAACACGCTAAGGTGCTTGACTACCTAGAATTTTTTCCAAACGTATAGCCAAAATTTCCCACCTTTAACTTGCACCAGTGATTCCAGCTTCCTTACACTCAGGTAGCTGCAGATTCAGCTTATTCTTCTCTTAAACTGTAACTTTCACCTTCTCCTCGCATGTTCTGTCCCCCTGATCATCTCCTGCTCACACAGCCTAGAGTGACACTGGCCACCTTCACTGCACAGCACAGGCACACTGGTGACTCCTGCTCAACTTCTTGGCCATCAGAATTCTCAGCTTTTTCTCAGCAAACCTGCATCCTGTTCACTCAATCTACCAGTCCTGAAATATAAACAGATTGAGGCAGACTGCTCGTACAAGAAGTTATTTTTCTCCAGAAGCTGTACAGGCAGAGTGGTTAGCTCAAGTGTAGTTATTGATATTGAAAATACCTAAATTTAAAAATTCCTACACTTGATAGGCAAAAAGTATGATTTTGTGGAAAAGATGTTAATAATATTAGATTAGAATTATGGAGAGATATCATAGAGGGATGTCAAGGAGCAAGAAGACATAAAAACGTAAGGAAAGATTGCCCTCCTTCTTGGGCTCTTGCTTAGATTTATCTATGAACATTAAATTGCTTCCTAGGAACTTAACACAAGGCTAAGATTCCAAGAAGAATAGATTATCTTGCCTGCTGTTTGACCATTTTATGCCAGGCTTGTAAATAAAATAAAATGCACTTAAAATACACATAAATTCCTTACCAGGGATTTCTTTTTTATTCCTCTTAGGAAACAAACATGTTTATGTGACACCAACATCAAACTACACAGTGAAATAGGGAGGTATAGTGTAACAATATTTTAATTTCCTTTTAGCTTCTGTTTCCTCTCCCCATTTTCATGCATTGATTGTAAACTTCTTTCTTTTTTCCCAGTTCTTGGCTCTGAACCAAAGAGGAGTGCACTGAGGAAAGACAGCCCACTTCCTATTGAAAGCATCTGGTTTAAGTCAGACAATTTGCTATCGTGAACATCCACCCAACACTTCTGTGAAGTTCATTTTGTTTCATTCAAAATCACTCTATAATTTCACAGTGGTGTAGTGATAATGGCAGAAAAATAGCCTTTTAAAATATTCAGCAGGTTCCTACTTAGTGAAAAACATCTTAAACATCAGTTAAAGAAATAGGTATATATTTTCTGTGAAAGATTTTTTCTCCATCTGTTCAGATGGAGCATTTTCCAACTAAACTATCACCAAGACTGGTATCATAGGGGAAAAAAAAGTATTTAAAAAAAGAAGTAAAAAAACCCCAACATTATCACTTTGTGACTTACTGAACTGGGAACCATGATTCAGCTTAATACAGAAGAGCTATGTGGGATGTGTCAGCTTTGCAACACAGTGATCACTTTAGTTTGAATTAAGACACTTTTTTCTTACTTCTTAGTGTAGAACATGAACAGAAGTAATAAAGCTCACCCTTAGTCATGATGAAATTACAGACCATGGAAACTTTTACACAGCATTGTTAGAGCAGGATGGATAATAGGGACAGACAGAGTAGCGGAAACAAGGTCTCAGAGGAGCTGTCATTGTCACAGATGTGTTTGTAACAGCACTAGAGCAAGTCCTGGAACGTAGAACAAACAACCCATTCCAGGATGATGTGGGTCAGTCTGTAAGAAAACTGCTCCAGCAAACACCCCAGCAGTATCCCAGAAACCCACCTGGAAGGGGTTGGGTATTTGCCAGGCAGCTTTGCCATCAACTCCATGAACACAGTAGCATCCAGGAAAAGTAAGGGACAACAGCACAAAGCCTCTGACCCACAAATGTAACTAAACTCTGCAGTGATGGAGTGATTTAGCAGCAGCAGGACCTCAATCTCCAACAAAAATATTTGGAGCTTTGCTGTTCAAATTTAAGTTAGTTATCCAAAACTCTTTGCTGAAGCAGCTCAGAGGAGAAGGATCTGGAGGTCCTGGTAGACAACAGGCTGTCCATGAGCCAGCAATGTCCTGGGGATCCAAAAGGACAATAGGATCCTGCGTGCCAGCAGGTCAGGGAGGGGATCCTGCCCCTCTGCTCAGCCCTAGTAAAGCTCATCTGGAGTGCTGTGTCTGGACTCTTCAGGACAGGAGAGACATGGAACTCCTGGGATGGGTCCAGAGGGCCACAGAGATGATGAAGGGACTGGAGCATCTCCTTTGTGAGGAAAGGCTGAGGGAGTTGGGGCTGTTCAGCCTCCAGAGGAGACACAGTTGAGAAGGGACCCCGTTCCTGTGTGTCCCTGTGTGCAGGGAGGGCTCAGAACAGGGCCCAGGCTCTGCTTGGGGCAGGGGATTGCCCAGCAATGGCACCAGAGGAATGGGCAAGGACTGAGCCCAGGAACTTCCACCTGGACAGTAGACAGAACTTCTGTCCTGCACAGTGACTGAGCCTGAACAGATTGTTCAGAGAGGTTGTGGAGTCTCCCTCACTGAGGACATCCCAGAACCCTCTGGACACAATCCTGTGCTCTGTGCTCTGGGATGGCCCTGCTGGAGCAGGGAGGTAGCACCAGATGACCCCACTGTCCTCCCTTCCAGCCTGACTTGTTCTGTGATTCTGTGATTCTCCTGAGTGTTAGTCTGCATTTGCTTAGAGTCTAAGAGGGAATTCTTTGGTGAGGGAGAGATTCCTAAGCCTTTTGAGAAATTTCAGGTTTTACACATGACTTGCATGACTGGATCAGCAAAACCTCCACAGGAAGGAAATAATTTCTCTTCATCCAGAAAAGCAGAGGGGATCCGACACTTTATCCCTTATGGGGATCTGGACCTTTGCAACCCATGAACTTTAATTTCTAGAGCTCTTCATAGTGACTTTGAGTCACCCACTGGAAATTGGCTAAGGTTTGGGCAGGAGGCTAATGCTGATTATTTGGTGAAAGTGTATCTTCAGAGCAGTAAGAATTAGCTGCACTAACAGAATAATATGGTTTCTGCTCCTCAGCTGATCCACCCAGGGCTAGCTAAGGTACCATAATTGTTATGTGCCTCTAGGAACCTAATCTCATAAAATGTATTCTTAATGACGCCCCTGGCAGACTATGACTTGGCATCTGGACTCTTCGGAAGGCTTGGTACTAATTGTTGGTCTAAAACACAGACTCTAACTCAAAACAATTATTTATTGTCAAATCTTCATTATTTTGAAAAAAATTTCTGTATTTTTTTTCCTCTTTGTTAACAAAATAATATATTTGTGAAAGAAATTTCAAAAGAGCTACATTAACTCAGCTTTGTAATTCATATAACTCTTTGCTGTTCATTTAACCTTTGCATTTCATTTCCCTCCTTAAACCTCTCTTTATCTTTCAGCCGTGTCTCATACATATTACTTTCCTACCCCTCCCATTAAACCCCATCCTGAAACCCTCAAAGATGAGCGGACAGCTTTAATTTCAATTTGCATTGATTTCCTTTTATAATAATAAACCACCCACAAACACAGGCAAACTTTTGACTTGATTTAATGCCAGCTTTCTGATGTGTCTCCAGCTTTGCCTTCTGACTTTCTGTCTGTGCAGATGTAAATTATTCAGCGAAGGGTGCTGTAGACATGCCTCCTTTATTAACATCAGTGGGACTTGTGAGGCTGAAGGAAAACCTACCCTCCCCACAGGCATCTCATGTTGGAAATTTACACTTTATGACTGTGTAGAGGGACCATATATCACCCTACTCTTTATAACTGTTATTCATTCTCCAGAAGGGGTAAAAAAAAGGAAAAAAAGGAGAAAAAAAAGAGAGGAAAAAATAAAAGGGAAAAAAAAAGATACAGATAATTTGTCACATTAAAAACAAAAAAGAACATAAAAATAAGAGATACTCTGCTAGTTTACCACTCAGTACTGTCCAAACATGAAAGGGACGTAAGTTCCCAAATGCGGATGTTGTTTATGATGCTGTAATTTTAATCACACATAGTTACTTACAGTCTGTGTAGTATCTACTGAGTGATTTTGTAAAACATGATTCGACCAGATATGATCCAGTTGGTGTTTTGTAACCTTTCCTAGAATTCACTACAGAGTGGATTGTTAGTTAAGACGTAGACAGCCCACCACTAGTACACCATGTGATCCACACTGAAGCATTATTTGGCCCATGGGCAGAATAGTATCATCATTGTTGCAAAGCACAGAATAATCAGGCAGAGACTAACAGTTTGGGATAGCCAGATTCATCTGATTCATTTTAATGAGCAACTAGGCCAGCAAAGCAAACCCAACCATCTGTGCTGCAAAGACACTGAATGCTGGAATTTTTCTCCCTTCATCGTCATATTGCTATATCAGCACATGTGCTAACTTCAAACCTTTCCCATAACACATGTGCTCCAATTGCAATCATTTGGATGCAATTTGGTTTATGCTTCCATTTCCCCCCTGTTGATACGAGCGGGGCGGTTGCTGTTGCCGTTGGAAATGCTTTGACATCTCTGTCTCCATTTCTTAATGTTCTTCTGTGTGACCTTGTCCAATCAAATCTAACAGGTACTGGCATAAGCGTTTGTGCCTTGATCTGAAAATACACACAATTATGTGCTAGTTGTTTGTGAATGGTAATTGATGGTGCTTAAAAAACATGCATAAAGTTCCCAACGAGGTAAACAAACAGGCAGTGCCCTGGTGCAGGATGTGAAAGTGCAGGAAAAGGCATCTTTACATGTTCTTTCATGGAATATTAAACTACTCAGCTTGAATTAAAGCCAGGTGACCTGCAAGCAAATGCAAGCAAATAAAAGATCCTGGTCGCATAGAAGAAAGCAACAGCGGTCTGAGAGCCGGCAGCTCTTCCAGTCATTGTTGCCTTTAATGGCAATTAAAAATTTTAAAAAATCATCTAATTTCCAACAATTTAGGCCTTCAGTTTATGTTCCTGTTCATCCCAGGCTTCCTTTGCAGTCATAAAGAGGAAGAGAAAAGGTCACTTCAGCATCGCCAGGACAACGTCCTCCATTCAAGATATGACTCAGCCTCTGGAAACTGCACCGTCTCTGTCTCCCTCTCCAAAGGAAAGAGCATGGGATGATGAAGCTCCCTGTCTCATACCTTACTTAAAACCTGTACTTCTGCAAGATGTGTACAGAGGGAATAACATCTAATTAGAAATGTAACTGCAAACATACAGCATCTAAGGTAGCAGACACTTGGCAGTATGGGCAGTGTGACCTTGGAGCTGGACACTCCGTGGCCACATTCGTGAGTCCTTCTACCAGATGGAAACCTTTACTAACGAAGCTCCCCTGCTCCAGGGGCATAAACCCCATAAAACAGCGCTTGTGTGTGCCTTTTCACCCGTCAGAGTGGATATATCAGCTCAATTGGCACTAATTCAGGGATTTCCCCAATTGCTCAAGGCAGTCACAACCCTATTATTAAAATTACTATTGGGTTAAAACGAGGCACATGGAATAGTGCTGGATGCACTGATTCATGCTAATTGTGATAACACCATTTCTCTCTGCCAAGTCAGGGGCATTTAGGACCTGATATTTGTTCCATTAACAAGCAAGGATGTTACAGTGCTACCAGGTGAAAACATATTACAGGTGTTAAATGACCTGAGTGAATGGAAACCAGTATCCATAGTTGAATAATTTTGACTATTAGCTTGTTCAGTTGAAGGTGGCAGGGTGAAAAACCTGCATGAGGGAATCATATGGTGGGGAAAAGGGGAAACCTAGATAATGGACCAAATGTGGTCATGTTTAAAAATAATGGCAACATTATGTATTTGTGCTCTTTCTGTGGTGAGAGGATTAGGCTGTAACATTCACATGGATATGGCAATGCTGTGTGAGAAGTTTAAAGAACATCCATAATTTAATATGTGTTTCCGGAAGTCTCTCCATATTTATTCTGACGTGAATTTTTCTGCTTACTTACTAACCTGCTGCCTTGGTTTCTATTAGATAAAGCAGAGCAGGTTTCTGCATTTGCAGAACACCAGTTGTGGTCTTGCATGCCTTCTACAGAACATTTTCCTTCATTTCTGTAAATTATTTTACTCTTGTCCCCCTGAATTTTTAACTGAAAAATAATTGTTGATGGGCTTGGTTTTTGAAGAAAAACATTGGCAAAATTATTGTTGTTAATAAATTTTAAGGTATAATGACATTGAAAAAACTTTATAATCCATTATTCTCCGTGTCACCAGCTTGGTAAATTTTAGATACAAAAAAAAATTTTTAAACAGAGAAGCTTGAAATGATAACCTTTTTTTCTCACAGCTAGATCTGGATGAAACCTCAGGGACAAGCTCCCCACCAACCTCTCCAAAACCTGCATATCTAAGTCAGCTGAAAACAGACATTTGAGCAAAAAATAACAATTCTCAAGGAAATGCATAATATGTTGTTTTATTGAGAGAATTGAAATGTTTCATTTCATCACAATAGATTAGAGACCTGAACAGAGATGTCTAAATCCATTTAAAAATGGAGTGTCTGACATCTGCATGAGCCTGAAAGATGCAGCCCAGGAGCCACTGAAGACCAACACCTTTGCAAAGTGACAGCTGGAGGCTGAGTGGGGAAGCCCAGAGCATATAGGAGGACAGGAGATACACAAGGTTTTGCAGCATAATATCACCCAGAGAATCAAAGTTCTTGGATTCACAACGTCCTTTTTATTTTTTTGCAATTCTCTCTGTGTTTTGTTTTCTGCATCATGAAACAAATATATAAAGAAAAATGCAAAAAGAGAAGCAATTCACAACATTTGAAGTCACTGAAGAATTCTGTCCTACTCAAGGCAATTTTGGGTGTTGAGCAGATAAAACACTACCATCTCTTCCGCCGTCCAAAATGAAACAGAACAAAACATTTTCATTTCCACTCCCCAACGCAAATATTTGCAGTTTATTTTTTTATTTTGGGGGAAAATTGCCTAAGACCTTAAATATTGTTTAATGAGCTTGTGGAAGAAGTGACAAATCCGCATCAGAATAATTCAGTAATTTAGCTGATTATGTGTCTGATAAAAATTAATCCCAATAAGGATTTATATAGTTATAATATTATTAAAAGTTTATAACTGCTTACTAATCGTCATCATTAACGAAAATTAATGTGGGTACATGCACATAAGTACTTCACCCCTTAATGAGGAAATGGACAGTGACATGAAATATTACTAATAATTAATACTAATATTTTCTAAAACAAATAGCACGTCCAAGGCTTTGCCAAGAGAAGGAAATACAATTCTTTGGCCTGTATGTGGTGGCACTGAGTTAGCATTCTAGCCAGAGTTGTTGAGAATAACCCTTGGTGATACAGACACATCAGAAAGAGACCCCATACCACAGAAAAGGCAGCAACAAGGCTGAAACTGAGAAAGAAGTTTTTAATATGTCATGCTGGACATTTTAGTTTGTTATCTGTAATTCACACTTGCATTTGCAAACACAGATCATACCACTTACCTCTCACTGTGTGGTAAAAAATGGATGTACAGGTACGGGGAAGATGCTTTGGCAGTAGGGTTTCAAAACTGTCAGGGCAAGAGGCATCCCAGGGTCTGCAGGTCTTGTAGGTAGATCCTGTAGCAACAGCAAAAGCTGGAGTCCTGTGTCAGCTGTGTGGGATCCCTGCACAATGCATTTGGATCTGCTTCATATCAAAAGCATCCTACATGCTTGGTTGAGAAGCATGAAAGACAAAAATATACATGTGAGACCTTATCTTTTTCTGAGCCTTAGACACTTTGCTCAGTATTTGGAAAGTACCACAACACATCATCATTACAGTCCCAAATTTTTCTCTGGAACATATTTATTTACAACCACTCTTCTTTGGTTGTTTTTTGGGGTTTTTGATTTTTTTTTTTTCTTAAAGCATTAGATATCTTTTTGTGACATTCATATGAAATTTTGGTGATTCAAGAAGGTCTTAAAAAAATGGGTGGCCCAATATTAATTTCTTTTCTTTCTTATAATATTTCAAATGTCATCTCCATCTTCCTGGGGAACTGTGATAATAAACAGAATAAGAGTGTCTCTTTAATCAGGTGGATGAGATAAAGAATCAATGGTAAAAACTACAGTCTTTTTCTAGCTGGACATTCAAGGACATACTCGTTCACTCAGTTTTATTCTTTTTCCTTGAGTTCAATTATAGTCTTTAATTCATGCCTGTAAAACTAAAATTATTTCAGAGCAGGTAATGCTTATACCCCATTTGAAAACAACATATAAGATACTTCCTTATTATGAATTAAGGAGGGCAGTTTCACATTCCTGGTATCCTGTTGAAGATTTGTCATTTAGCACAAAACATTTTCAAGATTCCTCAGATGTAAGGAGGGAAAATAGATTAAATTCCTGCAGGGAGGAATTGAACATGGCTTTCCCAGTCCTGGAGGGTTTTTATAACCACAGTGTTACTGTTATAAAGACAGTTTCTAGCATTACATTTTCAATCTCACTCTCTGGAGGGAAGCTAGATGAAAGACTTACAGAATGTAACTTGGATTCACTGTATATATTCCTCTGAAATACAGCCATGAGAAACAGGGTTTTTATTTTGTTCTTATTTGTTTTGTTCTAGGCTATGAGTCCACCCACAGATTAAATTGCTTTTATCAATTATGTCTCGAGGTGACATAATGAGAATTAATTGTTATTTGTAAATTACAGTGATCTTTGGTATAAATTCCACTAAATATGTGAGGCCTTTTCTTGATGCAACTTGTTTGACTGTTTTCAGGCATTACATGGAGTAACTGGATTTTAACTCCCTTGTGAGTTAATTTACCTTTCCACTACTCAATATACCCTGCATTCAGAGAAGTATCTAACCAGGCACCACTTTTTCATGTGATTTCTGCTCTTAGAATTGATTGAGAATTTACACATAAGATTGCTCAAGTTTCCTTACAAGCTGGAGACAAACCTTACAGTAAAGATTATTCTAGTGAAACATTGCATTTTTCATCAACTCTTCACTATTCCTTCTTGTACACCCAAAGTATTTTTAAAGAGCAAGTTTAAAGCATGGTTGTAGAGATGTATGACATCTTTTCCCATGTCCTTGTTGTATATGAGTAAATTAATGCAATGAAAGGAATTAATTTACCCTGACAATTTATGCCATCAAAGGACTAATTTTTTCTATCTGCCTTCCTCTGCCATTGTGTTCTGAGTTTTACCCTTCTTCATGATGACTCACCCTGGTAGAATGTTTTCCCAAGGGATGTTTGTCTAGTAGGTAAGTGATTTTATTTCGGATTTTGGTTAGGAGGTCACCTTTTGTCAGTTTACTTTGCTTTGTAGAGGTATATTCATCTTTGTGCTCAAATACCCTTTCCAGCATCCCTCCTGTTATCTGCATTACCAAAATAAGCTGAATTGGAATATTGTATTAATTGCACCTACTTTTGAATGTTCAGCTTATAGATGTTTCCATTTGGGCTCTTTACCATAGGTTGTTTTTTTAAAACAAACAAACACAAAAACCCCAGAAAAACCCAACCAAACAAAAACTCACCAATGCTATAGAGAGAAGTTTATAGAAAGAAAGAATACATTTAGATTAAACATAAATTTTTTACCACGGGGGTAATGAGAAACTGCCATGAGTTACTCAAAGAACCTGTGGCTGCCACATCCCTGGAAGTGTCCAGGGACAGGGCTTGGAGAAACCTGGGATAGTGGAAAGTGTCTCTGCCTGTGGCAGGGGGCTTGGAAGTGGGTGATATTTAGGGTGTTTTCCCACCCAAACCATTCCATGATTATCTGATTCTATGAAAAAGTCAGTTTTAGAGTGAACTTTATCTCGTCTTGAACAAAAGTGTTTAATGTAGGACAGAATAGTCTCCCTTTAAAACACTTTTTTTTCCATAGACCGTAAAGAGACAATGATGAGTATTTCAGATGGAGACATCTGTATTGTAACTGTCTAAAGCTAAGGAAGATGAATCCCATCCAGAAAAGAGAACTAATAGTACTGTATCAAATACCACAAGAATATATTTCCTCTCTCTTCTCTTCTAGGCAGAGGGGAATGCAGTGGAGCTGGCCACACATCACAAATAAGATAAAAGGCACACCCAAAGTAAATAGATTAGCACAAAGCCATATGTAGAACCTCTCAAAGCTGATGACAAATAATGTTGAACTTCTAACAAAACAAAGAAATTCAAGGCTTATTAAAAAAAAAACCAAACAACCAAATAATGTGGGTGGGTACATGAAGGAGAAGGGACTCGGGGGGAGACAAGTGATATTCATTTAGTAAATTGTTCAGTGAGAAGACCTATAGCTTGTCCCTTGAAGTTGTTAAGTGTTCCCTTGTATTCAGCAGAACAGCAAAAGTTTACATCACCCTTCCTATCAAAGAGATGTTTGGGTGCCATCTCTCCAATCTACTTAACATCCTCATTTACACCTACCTTTCTGACTTCTATTAAAATTGGATTCCTACTCCATGCCCTGCTACATGCTGCCATTCTCCTGTCCATCATTAAATTATTGCCTTTTCTTCTTCTCTTCCTCCTTCCTTCTTTTCTCTTCTTCTCCATCCTGCATCTCCCAGAGGTATTTGCATTTGTGTGGCAAATACACTGATTCTTTTCACATGGTTTGCTCCAGCATGACATGAACTATTTAATTGTAAATTATTAAGTCATCTGTACTTTTCTGAAATGATTCACAGTGGAATGACAGGAAATTATTCCTAGTGGAATGACAGGATATGATATGATGAAATCACGATTCACATGTAAATTGGATGTCTGCTGATAGAAATCTGAAGTCCACTGGGAATTCACAAAAAGAAAATGCTGCAAGGCTTATCCATTGGCTAGATCATTTATTAATGGATAGCCCTTGTTTTAATACTATCTACTCTTAGTCATTAAAACCCCAGGGGGATTTTTTTTTCCTTTCTTCTGTTGTAGCTTGATGTGGAAATTTTAGATAAACAGCAACATTTCTAGTCTTTATATACATTCATATA
>VZTJ01005972.1:630824-644797 GCA_013397795.1 Orthonyx spaldingii
GTATCTTCATTGTCAGCCAAACTCAAACATATTATCCGTATATAGATATAATATGAATATTAAGTGTATGTATATTTTAAATATATATATAAGGACTGACCGCTAGCAGGCATAATTCACTGTAATTTTATTACTTGAATAGAATTGTGCCAGTTTTATCCATGCTGATGTTCTCTAAACCACAGATTAAAGTGTACACAGACACTGTTGTGCATCTTTATTTTTGTTCCTTCTACAAAGCTGTCTGCACAAATAATCTCTTTGGCTTCCTCTGATTCACTTTAAAAGCGTTACGTTAATTTTAAATGCAAATTGCAATAATTAAATTTGACCTTATAAACTATCAGATGTGATGGGAATTTCCCTTCCTGATTTTTTTTATCTTAAATTGGAAAGGAACCAGATCAAACAAGCAGGGAATTTCAAAGTCAAAACAAATACCATCCATGGCTAGGGACTCTGCTACAATAACAAAAAAGAAAACATATGTATGTATGTGTGTGTGTCGTGTGTGTATAATATATATGTTAACCACAAAGTATCCAACATCTTTAAATTTGTTTGTAGGACTGGCACTAGCTCATCTTTTGTTATTAAAGTAAAAAAAAAAAAAAAAAAACACAATCAAAGTGACCCGCATAGATATATATATTTTTTCTTTCTTTCTTTAATAACGGATACTTTCAGATACCTCCTAAGGTCCTATTCCTCCTGTCATGTTTAAAGGGTTTATTGTTTCCAGAAAAGCTTTTGCTGCTCCCTCTGGAGACTGAGCTGATCTAAGGTAATATTAATTCTGTGCCTCTTGCTTGTCGGAACTCGACTTCAAACGGAATAAATGAGATGAGAGCTGAAAGAGAGGTTATGCAAGCTGTCATCCTCCATTGTGTTGGAGGCATCAATGACTCTCAGAACAAATTAGGTGTCACTCTACTAAATCGCAGTCAGAAAGGCAAATCAGTTTATAGAAGACTTATTTGGTCTCCTGGAAAGCTCTTGCATTCAGAGCACAGTTAATCTTCTTTTTCTTTCAGTAAATTTAAAAATCCTCATTTTTTATTTCTTTTTAAATCAAGATGAAGCAGAATTTCCTCATGATGAGTCATAATGTTCCCCATACAATTTATGCTGGTTAGTTAAGACTAATTTCTCTTTCTTTAAAAGGAGAAAAAACAAAAAATAATCCCACAGAGGTTTGTTTCACTCCTAAAAGAGAAGTGACTACATATGTCTTACTAGATTTCTTAATTTGGGGATTATGGCTTGGGAAAGAGGTCTGTGATAAAAAGAGTGTTTTAAGAAAAAAACAAGAATATTTGTGCAGCTTGCCAAGTACAAATTATTCCAGTTTTGTAAATCTCACTGATTCTATTCATTCTTTTTAAAGAGACTCTCAACCTATAGAAAAGGAACTACCATTAGATAACTACCTATAATAGTTTCTCTGGCATTTGATTGAACACTTATTTTATTTTATTTAATTTTTCCCCCGGTAAAGAGGCTAAAGGGATTTTGCAATCTAGGATGCACAAAGAACTTCTTCTTTTACAATCAAGTGATGTGCAATCAGGTTTTCACTGAGAAAGGCATGCTCAGCCACTACTGGAGAGGAAAATTGCCAGGCTTTAGCAAGGTCAGGACAACTAAGGAATATACCGCACATAAACTGAGGTACCTATTCTAGTTCAACTATTTGTCTATGCAAGGCATGAGAATGGTGCAAGAGGAGAATCTCTGCTGAGTGAAACAGCTCCAGTTGAGGGCCATTTTCTATTTTAAAAGAGTTTTTTTCATCTTATCTTTAGTCTAGACTTATGAACTGGGGCACAACAGGTGCTGCAGGACTTTATTTTTGAAGAGCATCTCTTAGTTTTGCTTGATTTGAAAGATTTTGAGACCCCTCCTTGCTGTGCAATAACTGGGAGCAATCAGATTTCACCAAAAGTACACTGCCAACAAAAACTGGAGATGTGACATTAGTTTCTCATAAAGTTCAAGATAAATGACAAGCACAGATTCCTAAAACTAAACTGGGTCTCAGGAGTCATTATGTCACTTTGTGATTGAAGTTGTGACTTGAGAACCCACTGTAAAGTTTCCAAACACAAATCACATTTAATTTCCTGAATTTTAGGGAAATCTTTGTACTTCAGCAGTGTTAGAGTGCTTAGGTTTTCTATGGAAGACATAAAGAGAGCTAAGGGAATAAAGCTGGGTTTAGGGAAGTTATCACACTTATGTGGGAGTCCCCTGAACTTAGCTAGTGGGAAATATGGAAGAAAAATCAGAAATTAACTCCCCTTATCAAGAGTTATCTAAATAGCTAACCTTGTTCTTGAGCAGATCACATGAAAGAAGTCAGAGGAACCAGAGATGACAGAGAGGAACAAGAGATGCTCTTTCTCCATTTCAAATTACGGAAAAACCACCCATGTACTTGATGAGTGAGGAGTTCTCTATCTGAAGAATCATCCTGCCTAGTATGAAACAGAGAGCTAAAATCAGTTTTCTTACCTTTCTAACTAATGCTGAGACTGGAGACAAATTGAATATTTGAAAGTTAGGCCTTGTGAATCACTGTTATTAAAATGTTTCTGCATTAGGAGATAAGCAGTGTGCTTTTGAATCTCCTCAGGCACAGGGGAGATCTGAACTCAGATCTCCCACTTGCTGGAAGGTGGATCTAAGACTTAAGACATAAAAACATAGTTAATTCCCTTCATTCCAACTTTAAAAATAATAACAGAAAAGACTTTTGCCTGAGCTTGTTTGTTTGTTTTCATAAAGACAAGACAGAGTGATTATGCTTGAACATCCCAAATGGAAGTAAATTCCTCTTTACTGGCAAAGTTAAGATGGAATAATTTTGAAGTGAGAGGGATATTTCTCAGCATTTCGTAGAATCATGGAAGTCTGGAAAAGACTTCTAAGATCATTGAGTCCAAGCATTAACCCAGCACTGTCAGGTCCGCCACTAGCCCATATGCCCAGCACCACAACTACATATTTTTTGAACACTTCCAAGGCTATTGTTACCATCACTTCCCTACAGATTGCCACAAAAACTTACTAATTCTTTTCCTCCCACATACAAAATCCATTCTGTGGATCTTGCCACGGTGACTTGGAACTTAAAAAATTAAGATATGTGTTAAAAATGATTCAGAATCAAGATGTCATCATATGAGAAGCCACATTCCTAGAGAACATCACAAGAACTCAATGCCTAAATGTTTACGGAATGTATATTGTTACTGTAAAGTAAAATTTTCAAGATAAAAGGAGGAAGTAGGATCAATATCAGTGTCTACTCTCTGATACTTGAGTGATGACATCTTCCTTTTTTCTCAGCACAAAGTGAAGGCTCCTGAGCAGGGGTTATAAACAGGTAACTAAACATTTTCTATAAGCATTTCTTCCAAATAATAAACACGTTTAGTTTGTCTGAACTCATTTATATTCCCTTTCTCTTGATATTTTGGCTATTAAGATAACTGGAAAGATTATTTGCAGGACCAGCTCAACTTTAAGCTCATATTGCAAACTATTTGGAAAAAAAAAAAAAAAAGCTTCATATCCATTTTGGGGAGTACCCATGGTGTAGGAGTCACTTTTATGAGTTTGATGTACACAATAAAGTAGAGGAAGGAGCTTTCAGACAGTCAAGCTGCACAGGCCTGATCATCCAGAAGACAATGAAGAGAGGGAAATTCTTTCTAGCTGAAAGTTGTCTTATATTCTCCTCCTAAGATATGGGCCAAAATCAAGGTTAATCTTTTATGCAGAAAAGATGTATTTTCACATGTGCTGATGTTTCTGGAGATACGAGTAAAGTTTTTACAAAGGGAAGTGATGAAATATCTTTGTATGCATTTCCCCAACCCTTAACTACTCAGAGAAAAAAAACTACAAAGTCCTCCCATAAGTAGAAATCGGGAAATTTCTGAAAATGTTGAACTATGTACCTAACTATAAACATGTTGTTTTTTTCTCAGACATTGCCAAAGTTTAGGTTTACTAAATGGAATTTCTAGAGATGTTGGAAAGTTAATAAATAGATAAATCTCCCAAGAAAAGCTGATTTCTTGGACAAAGGGAAAAAACACTCTGTGTTTACCACAAAAATTGTATTCAAAGCAGTCAGAAAAACTGAGCATGCTGATGCTAAACCATGCTTATGGTTTCACTTATTTGATGTGTTCATGGAGTGCATCAAACATGGGCTGAAAGATGGGAAACAAAGGGAAGGAATAAATAGTCAGTGGCACAAGGTGAACAGTGGGATGCCTCGCCTCATTGTTCTGCATTAGATCTCGTGTTTGAAATCTGTATTAATGATCTTGAAAGAGGGTAATACTGAGGTCAGCAAAATTTGCAGATGACACAAAGTTATTTAGCAAGCACAGACCAGAGAGATCCGTGAGGAACTTCAAAGAGACTTAGCTAAACCATGTGAAGGCAAATGAAGTTCAATGCCAGTAAATGCAAAGTAAGGCATACTGAAGGGAAAAAAATAAATTAAACTGCTTGTACTTCTGACAGGGGTATACATTCACTGTCTCAACCCAGGAAAGGAATCTGGGTATCAATGAAGACAGATTTCTCTACCATATGCAGCTGTAGTTTCAAGAAAAAAATTCAAACAAGATGTGAGGCTTCATGAGAACTGAGATGGGGATTGATGCAGTAAATACTACACAGCCAACCTATAAATCAAAATGTGGTCTCATCTGGAAAAATTTGTGAAGTATCATTTCACTACTGTAAAAACAAAATAATAAAATATAAGGAAATATTGACAAATGAAAGTGATCCTTTGGGGAACAAAAAAAAAAAAAAAAAAAGAGAAAAAAATCTGTAATGTAGAATGATTGAAAAGATTGGGAAGAGTTACCTTAGAAAGGAGAGAGACAAAAGAACATAATGAAAGGATAAAAAAAATAACTTAGGGAAGATAAATTAGATGCTTCTCTTGTCAGCTAGTGGCAGGACAACAGAATATGCAATAACATTAAGGAGGCTAGCAAGTTCAAAACAGATAAAAGGCAACAGTGTTCTTTTTTTTCCTACAATGAGTGATTAAGCCAGGGAACCTTCTGAAACACCAGAAATAATAACTAAAGGATACTTCAAATAAATATTTGAACAGATAACAAGAATTGCTAAAGTTGAAATAAAAAGGCCAAATATTTTTTGGAAAGTATTTGAACAGTGTATTTTTAAAGCCAGATTTCTTGAACGTTCCTTTGAAGAGCTCTTCTAGTCCTATGCTCAAATCCCACAAACTTTGGAGGAAAGAGACTTAGACCTAGTGGCTCATACTGGGTTTAGTTCACATAATGTGATTTCTATTTGAGCGTTTTGCATGCTGAGCATCAGTCTTCATGCTCTGCATTAAGAATGCTACTTCAGCTTTGCACTAAGTATTTGTTTCCAGACATTCAGCCAGGGAGAGTTCCTTGACATCAACATGACCATTTAGGAGGGACACTAAGGATCTCTGTGATGACCCGTGTTTGCTGTCCCAAATTCTTTTAGACACAGTGCTCACAAATCATGGGATGAGACACTGGTCTACTCAGATTAGAGATCAGTCCCATCACAGCAACATGTGCCTTTCTCTAAACTATGTGCAGAGCCAGGCTGCCTACACTGACACAACCTGTTATTACTTGTCCTCCCCCTCTCCTGGACCGCCTGCCTCACCAAATCATCAATATTTATCTTCCAGACTGCAGGTTTACTGATTGAAGGTATGATGAATGCCTTTGTGTTTGTAGGCTGTCAAACAGAACACGGCTTCCACCTCATTGAAGCCTTAGGTTGTGAAACATCAGAAACTTGAAGCAGTATCACTCCAACCCAGGAAAGGAGCAAAGGAGACACGTTGCTCCTTTCAATCGTGACTGCCAGCCCAGAGTACCCCAACATCTGACACTATGAGTGGTGACCCAAACCTCTGCTGTCTGGCAGCTCTCTGACACTCCTCTTTACAGTCATTAAAATGGAAATGGCATCTGACAGACATGAACATCATTTCACTTCCAGCTCCCTCAATTATCTCCTCCTTTCCACTGCCCTCCCACTCTCTGTGTGGTGAGAGAAATATGTTTTCAGAACTGTCATTTTAAAGAGTAAATGCTTGAACCATCAATAACCGTGTGTGCTTTGCCCCAGCTGAATGAAAACCTCTTTTGTGAGCGTAGAAGCAAATGATGATGCACAGTTAAGTAGAAAGAAACTACCTGAATGTACTTATTTCAGCTAACTATTTCTGTATTATGATAGTCTGTTTCCAGTAGATCAAAGAAACCTGGCAGTGTTGTTTTTTTCGCACTGTGAGAAGCACAAACATCATTTAAATGCCCCCTCAAAATATTCATGCATCAAAAATCCGTTGAAGGCTCTGTCTATTCTCAAGCTGGCTTTCAACCAACATTGTTATGTTGTTGCTGCATCATAATAGAAATAGCAGACAGCAGAAAACAACAACAGCAGAGAAGACAAGTCTTTAAAAACAAATCCAAACAATTAAAAAAAAAAACAAAAAACCCACAACATTTTAGCAGTATTTAAAATTTCAGTGATGCCAAAACTCATAGATAATTGTTCCATTATTGATTCATTTCTACCAAATGAGATTTTAAAGGCTGAATTCTAGAATCCTGTATTCAGAGTTTTTCTAACCCTCAGTCTTATAGTTTTTATTTGTTCTGTAAAATGTATACAGTACATGGATGCATTTCTTGCTTGACGGAAGTGCTGTATCTTCACTGAAACTGACAATTATCTCTTTCATAATGAAGGTCAAGTAAGTAAAGAGATTGAAAGTAAATGGAATTTCTCAGTATCTGGTGAGCTTTTCCAAGACAAAGGGTGAATAGTCTTGCATCAAACCACTAATGTCTTCATCGCTGAGAAAGTTGTGGAGTTTCTACTTAGGTGCTCGAGTAGATGTAGAATCAAAGTAAATTATTCCAATATTTAGTTGTCCTTAACTAATCTTAGAATCAATAAAACTCTCATGGTAAATGGAGAAGACTTTTTAGAGAACACAAAGTGGAAATCTGTGTTACTGAATCCAAAAAACCCCTCTTAGTTAAAATGTTAAAATATCCTTTGTTCTGCCTACCTGACCCTGGATGGCTGTGATCCTAGGCTGTATCTACTTAACAGGTCTCACATATGCAGTCAGTGCATGCACACTGACACCTCTCATGATAAGAAAAGTCCAAATTTCTTTCTCTTCATTCCCTAGAATCCATCAAAACTAACCATGTCATCATTCCAGGAAGAAGTCAGCAAAACTACTAGGCTCTACTAAACCTGGACTGACTCAAAGGTTTCTTGACAAAGGTGCTGGCAATCCCTGTCCTCTGTGTTGAAACTGAGGCACTGTGCATCCAGAACTGCAGCAGTATAGAGACCCACAGAAGGGGAGCCTGATTCAATTTCAACTGTATGGATGTAATATCTGTATTTTCTCTTCAACCCTCCTTTAATAATACATATGTGCATATACATGTGTGTATACCTATCTCTATGGTATTTGTCTATGCACATGTATAATAGTAACTCCAGAGCAAGAAATAACATTCAGAATTACAGTCACAGAATCATCAGGATTGGAAAAGACCTCCAAGGTCATCAAGTCCAACTAACACACTCAGACTCAGCTGCACTGTCAATCTCAAATCAAGTCCAACATGAATGGCAACACTCCCACTACTCCTCCAGAGAACTGCTGGGGGGAGGCAGACATGGGTTTCATAGAATCATAGAAAGGTTTGTGTTGGAAGGGGCCTTAAGGCTCATCTCATTCCACCCCCTGCCATGGGCAAGGACACCTTCCAATATCTCAGGTTGCTCAGAGGCACATCCAACCTGGCCTTGAGAACTCTAGGGATGGGGAGTCTACAGTCTCTCTGGGCAACCTGTGCATCACCACCCTCGCTGTCAAGAATTTCTTCTTAACATCTAATCTAAACCTACACTCATTTTGAAGCCAGTCCCCCCTTGTTCCATCATTAGGTCCTTATGATCATGTGTAGAGGTGGACACATAGAAATGTGTCTTTAGACTGAGTAGAAAAATGCTTAACAAGTTTAGATGACCATAAATTTTGGTGGTTATGAAGAAATATATTAAATCATTTAGATTTATGCAGTTCAGATTTCATCTAGACTTTGATAGACCTCCTTAGAAATTTTTGTTTCTCAGTTTCATTTCTCCAGTTCATGTTCTGCTCTGGTGACTTCCAACCTCATTCTAACTTTCTTCCATTATGTACAACCATGGTGCCCCAGAAAGCTCTGTGATTCCTGCTTCAGGAGTGCAACACATGATGGGAACTGTGCAAACAAAAGCCATTTGACAAATCCTTACTGTGAGCAGAGCTGACTGGACCACTTCACTCTTTGCCCTTTAGCACTTTCACCATTAGTTCTTTGGCTCTGTTGCAAATTCATGTGGAATTCATTGTTGGAGATCATCTCTCTGGTCTTGATGCCTTTCAGGCAAGACAGGGCTGTCATTTTAGGCCTATGAGCTATATTTGCTGGTTGACGGATGCCTCCACATTGCCAACTGAAAATCATCCAGAAGTCAGCTATAGCAGATGTGCCGTGTAATTACACTGTCAAGGAAGAATTCCAGACATTGGCCTGGTAATTTTAAGAATCCATTTCTGTCTATCAGAACATTCCCAGTTATTTTTCCTAGATATTAAGCATTTCAGCCATTTTTCACTGTGATGCAATATGTATTTCAGCCGAATTTTAAGACAGAAGAGCCAAGATACACCTCATGTGATATTATGCCTATGGCTGACACATTTCAAGCTAGGAGCCTAATCACCCTAATCACCCTTCTTTCCCTCCTTAAGACATGTGAGACACACACCTGGTTGCCATCCTTCAGACCTGAGGTGGCAGGCCTCATCCGCTGTAGATGGTCATTTACATCAGTTGGTAAGGAAGTTTACAGTTCAACTGGCCCCCTAATTTGGGGACTTCACTTAGGAGACTAAATGCAGAAAAACTGAAGCCACACACAGACAAGGAGGCTCGTTTCTTTTCTTTATTAGACCTCAGATACAGAGTGAATCAAAGCAGAAGGTGTCAGAATGCCAATGTTATAGCATCTGATATACTGTGCTGTGGGCACCCTCATATTCAGGACAGTTGCTTAGCAACTGGGATACAGGCTGAGGATATAGAGAGTCTGGGATCTTTTCTCTGCCCAACACGATTAGCATGACTTGGATAAATTACTTCACCTTTCTGTATTCCTCTTTCCCTTTATACATTTATTTATTCTGTCTCCTACCGAATGCTTCAGCAACTTCTTTGAAGACATCACAGCCTTCATGTAATGAAATTATTCATCTCTTATGAAGCTGCAGATCCTGGACAATGACTCAGATGTCACCTCCTTTTGCTGCCTGTCATTTCCAGGTGATCACCTTCTCCTTAACTGTGTTCATCACCAGCACAAAAGAGCTGTCATATTCACTACCTACTAGTGAGAGCATTTTGGTAGGGAAGTGGTTTTAGTCCATGTATGAAAATTTCTGAGCACAAACCATTTCCAAAAATCTAAGCTGGCATTTGGCAGAATGTCAGTAGACTTTATACAATAACACTATCCAACTAGACATATTAGGAGAACAGAATCTGCAAGACAGCATACTTTTGGCTCAGTTACATATTCATACTACTGCCACAACCACCAGTACCAGAAAATAAAGACAGGTGGAAGGACAGTAGGGCTAACATTAGACCTTTATGAAGGCATTCTTTGCTTGACTGATGGTTTGTAACTGCTCATCATGAACAGTGAGCTGTGAGGTTTTGTCGTCCAAGTTAGGAGCGCTGGCTGATCGGCAGATGAATGAAGAGTTGGCTCCGAACTCTGTAACCCTTTGATTTCATGGTTGTTTTCTACATCCTGATCTCTCTGCAGCTGCCACCTCAAAGAACAGGGTGAGAGTAATTGTGTTGGCTTGCCTCCAAAGCCCGGAGGAGTAGTCACTTGCTACTCTCCCAGATTATCTGCCAGGCAAACAGAAAGGTTAATGATGTAGAGCTTGATTACTCTGGTAGAAAGAAAGCAGTCAGCTTGATCCAAAAATCTTTATTGTGTGTGTAAGGGAGATGCATTAAAAGGACTCAGAACTGGAATATGCTGTCTCCTCCATTCTGTCTTTGAACATGGGAGTATTTGCCTTCTGGCACATATGGTCTTGTAAGTAATAGCTTTTTGCTGCGCATACATCTTTTTGCCTGAAGCTTGTTGTTTAATTTTAAGACATTTACAATAGAGGAGTTGTTTAAAAAGCCAGTCTTCTTCAATATCAGCAGAATAAACATTTGAATGTATGCATCCCTGGAACAGATTGAACACCATTAGTTGAAGTATGTACATATAAATACATGTTTTTATATAAAAATACATACATAAATGTGTGTGAGAGACACTGTGTCTGTGTGTATACATATATGTGTATACCATAAGCACATGATTTTTGGTGTTCATCTCTGAGATAAATGTAAACAAGGTCTATCAAGTGAAAAGCATCAACAACTGCAACAACCCCACAGAAGAAAAAAAAAAAAGGAAAAAGAAAAACAAAGTGATAAAAAGCCAATATAAAAGCAACCAGAACGTGCCAACTGAACAAATGAACGACAACAAACTACAGGATTGGGAAGATAAAAGAGAGCTTACCATGGCTGGAGACAGTAGAGTTTGTTTAGATTCAGGTGTTTATAATGATTGGCTTCCTGTTTTAATAAGATTCTCTTTTGTGGAAATGTTTAATATTAAAAAAAAAGTAACAAAAGAGAAAAAAAAAAAAAGAAACTTTATGAATCCATATAAATTGAAATCTTCCAGTCTTTGGTTGAAAACCAGAATATTCTGACCCACGACAGAAATACTGAAGCCAAAGCCCAATATATTTTCTTCCACACTGGTTTATGGACTTTATAATTTAGAAGTATTTTTCTTGCATTATTCCATGTGGGTTTGATTCTTTGGCAGAACTATGTCTTGCATAATACTCAGCAAGGAAAAATCCTTTTGTCCCCCACACTTTACCCTATAGTGGCTTCCAAAAAAATTTAAATTTCTCATAGGAAAGAAAGTTATCTTTAAGATTGGCTCTATATTTTACCTACCTTATGTTGAAGGACCTGGAGGAAAAGAAATGCACAATAATTTGTTATCTCTCTTCTCCTGCTGATTCCTGATTACTCTATCACAGATTGTGATTTGCAGTTAGTTTAAATGACTTTATCTAAGAAGTTTCCACTTTGCCTTTTTACACTATTCATATTCTAAACAGAGTTTAATATAGTTATCTTCAAAATTCAAACTCCAACTAAGATGTTTTTATTGAGTTCTGTGTGGGTTTCTCGCTTCTGTTTAACACATTGACTAAATTCTTATTAAATAATGAGATTTATTAATTTCTCCTTGAGCTTATACTTCCTTGAGATAACTGCAGGTCTAAGACCTGGGGACCATGTCTCAACCTCAGAACAGGTGTAATCTGTCCTACAGTGTTGTCTGCTCATCTTTGTCACCTTGTGTCTTAAGATACAAAACAATGAACATCTACGTGAGTGCTTCAAGCACTCTTGGGGAAGAAAACCTCATTTAAAAGGACCAAAACATAGAACAATCAATGGTTCCTTAATGGGGAACAGCATGATGGACTCACAGTCACTGAGAAAAGAGGAAGATTCTATAAGGCAAAGGCCTAAAAACCAATATGAAAAGAACTCTATTCATAAGCAAGAGGGATACAAGTGGGAAAGAAGCAAGTGAAGAAAGAATTCAGAACAAATGTCTCAAAGCAGCTGTTATGAATGGATATTATGGGGTTAAAATAAGCTTCTACCTCTGCTTAGGCCTATAGCAATAGATAGTAACTTACTGAGGCGGCCTGCACCCCAGAACCCACTTCCATTCGCAAGTTCTTTTAATAATGGCTGATTCGGTGTATTATAGAATAAATCATTTATTCAAGAGACACCAATTGAACAGACAAGAGACTTAAAACAGAATATTACTACACAGGAAAAAGAAAAACTATTAATAGTATAACTATACAGTGCACGTTTACAAATACAGCTAGCGAAAAAAATAGTATAATTAGGATTCAATGTATCTCACCTTCCAATTGTCGAAGGATGTCCACACACACCAGATCCTCTCATTTAATCTCTAGAGAAGCTACCACAAGGGTCCGCGAAATCCTTGGGGAGAAATTATCTCCACACATTCGTAGAATGTGCAAGAGAAACTTCTGATTTTGTGGTACATAGGTGATGCTTTTATAGAACAAAAGACATGCCTTCTGTCACGTACGCATTTTTTATCTCTTCTCCCATCTGTCCTCCAGATTCCTGGCATGGGGGTCTGGACAGATTCCTGGTGCCAGGGTGTGACCCCCTGGTGATTTGCTATGCCAGAGGTTATCTTATCTATGCACCTCAGTGGGAGGAAGGAGGGGGAATCAGCCTGCCACAGCAGCTATGGAAAAAGCTCTTCAAAAACACAGAAAACATTCAGGAAAGCTGAAGGGAGAGGAAAGATGCCACCAAAGTTGCCTGGAAGTCACAAGCTGACAAGTCAAGGCAGGTTCTCAAAAACTAAAAAGTCAGGAAACGTCATTCTTCCTAAACATCTACTGAGGCCCTGGGGCACAACATAGGAAATCCACTACAGCTGCATGGCAATTGGTAAATTCTTGTTATTATGCTATGTGCCAAACTCCTTTCTCTTTGCTTCTCTAATTCATCTGTCAGTGTGTGAGGGTAGTCCAGACACTGAAGGGACTTGTGTGCTAAAACATCAATAGGGAGACAACCCTCAGCCTTTGATGGGGAGATGAACATATAAGAAAAGCTCAAAACACAGGGTAGAGGAGCAAGGAACTTGGTTCTGGGAGGAAAAGGTGACAGAGAGTGGGCGAAAAAAATGAGGCCAGTTTTCCAAAACACGCGAGTTCAGTAATTAGCCCTAGAGCCATGGCTTTAAAGCAGACAGCAAAGATTAATACTGTGCCATCTGAAATCAATTTAATCCTATCAGTTTGAGTAAATTGTGAGTTTCTATAAAACAGAGGATCTACAGGAAAACATTCGTGACTCTAATTTTTGAAACATAAATGATGCAATATGATGTGTGTTGAGAGAGGAGGATGAATATGTGTGTGTGTGTGTGTGTGTGTGTGCATGAAAACTTTATCTTTTTATTTAACTGACAACAAATATAATTCTGCTTGATCTCCAGAAGACACAGAAGAGGATATGTGGGGTTTCTGAGGTGGTTTACAGACCACGGAAGAAACACAGAGGAAAGGAAAAAAAAGCTATCACTTATCCAGTGACAACAAAAACTCCCTCTGCTCCATTACCTGCACATCTTTCTTTGCATAGCAACCATGATATCTCTGGAATAAGATATAACTCTTTTCAAGACACTGTGGCTTGCTCTTGGCTGATGAAAACATTCCTGGTGGTCCAGTTAAGCCAGGATTTAAGAAAATCCAGGCTTTGAGCCAGTGTTGTGCTGTGGATGAGGGAGCTGGGAACAGCTGACACAGAGACTGCTGAGGGTGCGTGGTGCTGCTCAGGGACTCTCCTCTGCAGGAGTCCTCCAGGGGCTGAACCCAGCAGTTTCACAGGTGCTTTGCGTCTCTGAAGTGTCTTCCTTGTCCTTTCATGTAAGGCATACCTACCTCTAGGGAGTAAATCATCCTTAAAGAGGAGGAGGAATTTGGTATACGTATTCCTTCACTGTCTTTGTTATACCCCTGCTAATTATACCACTAGAACTAAACTGAACAGAACATTAAACCACTTGTCCTTACAGAAGAAGGGATTTGGGTGAATTAACCTGCCCAAAAGAAGTCTGCAAGGTACATTTCCTTATAGGGAGCTGTGGCAGTTACCCAGTCAGTG
>VZTJ01005974.1:0-15278 GCA_013397795.1 Orthonyx spaldingii
CCTTCCCCAGCTCCACTGCTCTTTTTTGGACATCAAACCTTCCTTCAAACCATCTCACAGGCAGTTTCTGACTGTCAGTTTTACCCTTCTGCATAGTTTCCAGAGCACATGTCTGAAATGTCGTGCTTACACCATTCCTCACCCCAGGAACAGGTTCCAGGTCAGTGCCCATCCAAGGTTTCTCCCTCTCTGTCTCTCAGATTCCAAGAATCTGTTGCTCAGCCAGGACGTGCACATGTACCTTGGGGAAGATGCAGGAGCAAAGGAGACACGTGCACCGAGGATCACGCTTTGCTTTTCTTTTTATAGGAATAGCAGTGACACTGAAACCAGCTGAGGATTATCCAGTGCCTGTGTGCCAGGGGCTGGACTCAAGTAGATTCATGAGCACGTTATAGGTCACGGTGGGGGGCATGGCCTCTCCCAAGGTCAAACAATTGCAGCCTTGGGGGCAGAGAAGGTTTCAGCACAGCAGCTCAGCAAGTTTGCCGGCAGTTTTGTTTGTGCTCAGGGACGGAGGGCAGACAGAGCTGTGTTAACAGCTCCACCCTACCCCGGCAGTGGCCTTGTACCTACTCCTGAAATCAGGAAGATCCAGCAGATCAAGAAGAAACAACACAAGTGAAAAAGGATGTTTTGGCTGTTGCTGCCACTGGCATTTTTGGAACATATAAAGCCTATTCTTGTGAATCTGTCCAAGGCTGTGTTATTTCTAATCCATACTCAAGGTAAATCTATCTATACACAAATATGAATTATTCTGAGTAAAACTGGCTTCCATCTAAGTTTCTTATCCTTTTGGAATATTCCTAGAGGCGAGGGGGAAAAAATATCACGGTATTTAGAAAGGGACTTTAGCCAAGGGCCTGGAATACCATGACAAGGGGGAATGGCTTCCCACTGCCAGAGGGCAGGGTTAGATGGGATACTGGGAAGAAACTCTTCCCTGTGAGGGTGGGGAGGCCCTGGCACAGGGTGCCCAGCGAAGCTGTGGCTGCTCCTGGATCCCTGGAAGTGTCCAAGGCCAGGGCTTGGAGCAATCTGGGATGGTGGAAGGTGTCCCTGCCCACGGCATGGTGTGGAACAAGAGGATCTTTGAGGTCCTTTACCACCCAAACCATTCCGGGACTCTGTGATTTTATGGAGAAGTTTAGCAACACACTGATTTTTCAAACCTATCCTCTAGCCTCTGCTCAGAGTAGATGAGCAGTGTGGAAGACAAGAGCTGGGAAGTACCTCAAGAATGGGAAGCCTTAGTCTGATGTAATGGAGAAAAGGAAGTAAAAATCGAAGAGGTTTGGTGAGGCTCTGCAAAATTCTGATCCCTGGAAAGTGGTCACAGCATCCACACGGAGCCTGAGCTGCTGCAGCACCTCCTCAGGGCCCCATGTCCTCACAGCAGGAGCTGAGACACTCTTTTTGTCTGAAATGCTGCTGGCTCCTGCTGTGACTGTCCAGCTCCACACCCCACCACTGTCTCGTCATTGCAGGAAGGAAGACAGGGAAAGCAGGAACTCAGACATCTGAGTCAGGGAGAGGCACGATTTGGAACCCATCACCTCTAAGCTGAGTGTTGGCAGGCAAAGGAAGGGAGAAGTTTTGTTCCTGTTTTAAGGAATGGACTAAGTTGGACAATAAAGGAAAAGACATCCCATACTTACTTTTGGAGATGTGAAAGGATGAGAAGAAGTGCTGAGCAGTCTCATGGAGGCTTCCATCTCCTGGGGTGGAAGGAAGAAGTTGGGAACAACAACAGGATCAGACCTGAGCAGAACTGTTAAGGGACAACCTTTGTCAGTGTGAAGTTGAACAGAGGTCCAGATGTGGAAAAAGTCTCAGCTGTTAACAGGTCCCAAATAGTGCAATCTCATTTGCTTTAATCAATATTCCATTGTTCTGGACACTTAATTCTCTCACCTGGGCTAGCAGAGCAGGGTACACTGACTTGCTTTAAAATAATACCTCACAAATTTGTAGAGGACTTCATTCTGCAAAAATTCCAACACTTAATCTGAGATTTGGAATTTGTGCAAGAAACATTGGAAAGTATTTTAAAAGCAAAATAAAGCATGTTTCTTTTGATACAAGAGAAACACAAGAGCTCCTACACAAAAAATGCAAGAAGACAGTCTGAACTACCCAAAATAAAGTGACCCTCACAAATCACAAAATATATTAGCTACAAGCGGCAAGAAAGTCATCACTACATTGTGTGGGACAGCGTAATGGGGTCCTCCAACACCTTCCCAGATCACCAGTTCCCGATTCATTTCCCAGGGAAGAGCTTCACATAGCAAATTTCTCTTTCCTGAGGCCAGGGAGATTCTAACTAAGCAGGCAGAGTCATTGAATGCAAGGAGTGTTTAAGAAAAGAGTAAAGGATACAAAGTGCTTTTTGGTTTGATGGGGTTTTCTGACCCTTCCACTAGGTCATCACTGCTGTCATCAGGGAAGCTCTCACTATTTCTTTCTGAGCCAGCTTGGGCTGATACACTCTGAACACAGTTCTCATCAGAACCACTTCCTTCCTTGCCTTGATGATCTCCATTTACAACCTCAGCATTTTCCTCCTCCTCTCTCTCAGTGGTTTTTCCGTGGGTCAAACCCATGTCTCCTGGGAATGGCAGCAGTTCCTTGGAGCCTGCATGGAGCTCTACACTTTTCTTTATGGGTTCAGTGCTCAGTGCTGTGTCCCAGAGGCTCTGTCCAGAGGGCTGAAGCGGCTCCTTCTCCACTGTTCCTGTGCTGCTGTTGAAGGTCTGGAAGTCTCCTGCTGCTCCCCAGAGACTGTTCCCACCTGCATGGGGGCTCACGGGTGGGCTCAGGGTGCTGAGCATGCTCTGGCTGTCCCCTTGTAGGATGCTGGACAAGGTGCTGCTGTTCCCTTTTTGGAAACAACCTACATCTACGGAGTGCTGATCCTCAGGCCTGGGCTCCAGAAGATACTGCTCAGCCCTCTGCCCTGTTTTGGAGATCACACTGGACCAGGGGCTCATCCTGTCCATTGCGGTTGTTATTTCATTAAGAGTTCGTGGTTCTATAACATCTTCTTCATATTCTTCTTCACTGTGTGGCTGGATGGCAAAAGCACCTTCATTTTCCTGGGTATAACCCGCTGGATGCTCCTCTTCAGGGACAATGGGGTCTAGAAGTTGGTGCAGCATGTGTCTGTCAAACACAGCTCTCCCAGGGCTGCAAGGTGGCTGCGGGACACTCGGAATGCCGGGCGACTCCGACTCCAGCCGGCCCTGAGGAGCTGCAGCCCTGGCTCCTTCCTCCTTCCAGCTGGGGACATCCACAGCACCCAGCCTCATGCTGCTGTCTTGATGTACATTAGAAGCTTCCTCGCTATTTTTAGTTATAGTCTGCAAGTCTGGTTAACAAAAAACAGCATCAATAAATGCATGGAGCAACAATTCAGCTTAAATCTGATTTATCTGGGTTTTTGGCATAAAGTCCTGCATGTAAGGATGGTTAGGAGCTAAATATGCACAGCTTTGCAAACACTGCTGATGTAAGCACACTCTGCTCTGTTTCCCACTGATAAGGCCAGAAGAACAGAAATGCTTTAAGAATAAAACTAATGGGAAATTTTACAAATTCTTTAAAAAGCCACAATCACTTATTTTTGCTTCCCAGTGAGCAGACCCTATTCACTGCCTGCATCCTCTGAGAATTGAGTTCACCAGTATTAGGTAAAATGGCAAACCATTTTGAGGCAAGTCCTGCTCCAAGGGAAATGTGGGGGAAATTTGGAAAAGGAGGAGTCTGAAACAGACTGCAGAGGAAGACATGTGAAAAAGCAGTAAAAACAATTGCTAAGGTTGAGAAAGGAAATAGAGCAAAATCTTGGAGAATAAAGAGAGGGGAAAAAAAGAGAAGATCCAGGTGGTGATGCAAGAATGGTAAATTCTGGCATAATAGGGATGTGCCCTTCAACTCCACCTCTTGGAAACACTGCTTTCCTGGAGGAAGCCATGGGCAGAAAAAGCATGGAATAACTTTCCCACTGGCAGCAACTGTAGCTCTGGGTTCCACTTTATTCTCTGCTATGGTAAGTTATTTTAAAAGCATCAGCAGGGATTTGATTTCCTTGTCATTTTGCTACTCACGGCAACAACTTACCATTGATTATGCTGCTGACCTGAGACACCAACTGACTGGATTTTTCCAGAAGGTGACAGCCTTTGGGATCCACTACTCTGCTCATCGAGCCCTGATGGTCACTCTCGCACTCCACATGGCTTGGTTTGGATGTGCTGAAGTCTGGAAAAGACCTGGTCAGCTTCTGACTGAAGTATCTTTGAACCTCATCCAGCTCGCTCAAGTTTTTCCTGCAAGCAGTGGTAAGAAATTCAGTAATAGGGGAAAAATAAGTCTGTGGCAGTTGGGTTTAAGTTGGATCATTCTAGTCAACAACACGTAAATATGCAAATAAAAGATTAAAGGTTTTACTAAAAAACAGATCAGTAGGCAAGTGCTGAGGTGGCTCTATGCAAGAGGATAACACTCCAGAACAAATTCTGACTTGGCTATAAAACTTAGGCTGGAAGCTAAAAAAGAGCTAGTTTTAAACTTAAATCCAACTCCTTTGATTAAGTGAGATGACCTTCCAATAAAAGTAATAAAGCCAAGCATATGACTTGACTTATGGCTGAGCTTGATAAAAATCTGAGGACTTCTATGTGTTTAAGATCTAGGGATTTTAAGATACATTGCTTGAGGTAGCAGGGGAAGGGATGAAATATCTCACGAAATATCTCTTTCATTCCTATATTCCTACAGGTAACAAATACTATTCTTCTAAATTTATACCTCATTTAAACCTAAAATCTAGTCAAGAGAACAGTGCTTCCAGCAATAAGAAAAACATTCTATTGGGAAAGGATATACTGTCCCCTGCACACCAAAAATGCTTAGGGGCTTGTTCTTGTACTGTGGAAGGCAACTGGAGGGACTATTGGCTTCACAGTAGCTGCTGTGTGACCAGCGGTACCAGGAGGGATAAATTCAAGCATTCTCTCCAGATTTGGGAACACTGCTCTTGCTGTTCCCCCTTCAACAGCTCAGCACCCTGCTACAGCACCTCAGTGCTATTGTGGAGCTCCCCACCCAGTCCCTGATGTTCCCGCTGTAAATGATGCCAGAATCTCTTCATCGGTGATTGCGCTGTTTCACCTTCATTTCCTGGGTCTGTCACTTCCAAGCTGTTCCCTGCTGAGCTGAGGCCTGGCAGTGCCCTGCTGCCCCAGCCCTGCGTTACCTGAGAGCAGTGAGGAGGGCGACGCGTGAGGCCGAGTCCAGCCGGGCTGCCCGGCGCGCGTTCCCTTCCGCCTGCTGCAGGGACTCGTGGAATCTGCGCACGTTCCGCACATGCTCTTTGTGCCGAGCTGGGTGCGTGCCAGGGGGGCTGATCCTGCTGAAAACATGCCTGTGTTTAACACCAAAACCCAGGCTGGAACCTCCAGCTGTGGGAAGTCTACCACCTAAGATATCCAATGTCTTGAAATCCACTAAAGAGCCATCGAGGGATGAAATAGTTCTTTCAAATGTCCACAGGAATGTCATTTACTGTTTCAGATTTAGGCCAAAGTCAAGTTAATGGTGTGGCTGGTAGGGAGTTTTCCGTGCCTGCTGGCAGCTCCCGAGCCAGTCATTCAGATACCATCGCAGTGGCCCACAGTCCCTCTAAACTTCAAAGATACATATGGGAAATGGGTCATCTCTGTAGCCTAAATAAACAAATCATGAACTAAAACACTCTCTCCCTCATTTTAAGGGACAGAAAGCAGGAATTACTGCAGGATATCTGGCAGTCTTACTCCTGGAATATGCAATACTACAGCATTTCACCAGCGGTCATTCACTGGTCATGGACAGAAGGCAAAATAAAGAGGATACATCAGGAATACTCTATTCTAATTTACACTTACTAAAAATAAAACCAAATACAGACACAACCCTTATTCTTCTCAGGGCCTGGAGCCAGTATCTGCCAGTTTTAACAATGGCATCACTTCTAACTTAATTTAGAAGGGTGCAAATGAAACAAATCAGGAAATATCAATGACAAGGAAAAGAACATCTGGGTTGTGTCAAAAGGAACCTGTCCCAGGATTGCTACCGCCTGCACCTCCCTCTCACTAGGAAAGGGAGTGTCCACTAATTTTCATGCCCAACCACAAACCGTGACAGGGTGTGCCATTTTTCCAGTAGAGGCAATTGGCTTTAGAGAGGTATTTCTGAGAGCTGAAAATAATCAAAAGGGTTGTCAGCCTGTGGACTTACCACTCTCGAGCAGCAACACTGACTTCCTTTGACAAGGAATCCAACATCTCCAAGTTGGACAAGTTTGTAGAATTACTAGGAGAAGCTGGAAAGCTGACCTTCACCTAGGATGAAAAGGAACATTGTACCTGAGTCTTTCACAGCAAGAAAATAAGATAAATTAAGGTACTATCCTGCTGATCTAAAAAAACCTGAAGCTTTCTAAATAGCTTTAAATTTTCAAATGATTTCCCAGCACTGAGCCAAAGTACTGTTTCACACCACTTTCATTTCAGACACTTTTCTTAACTTCCTCTATACTATCAGAGAGCAAATTAATGGAAAATAGGATAAGGGCTCCATTGCATGTGTAAAACACACCTCAGCATATCTGGGAAGTCTAGAGAATAAAGAAAAACCTAGAAGAAATGGCAAATATTCTGGAAAAGCAGATTCCTGCCAAATTAGATATTTCCTAACCAACGAAAAGCTGAATCTACTGTATGTTTTTGAGCACCAGCTGTCACCCAAAGCAGCAAACAGAACAATGCCATGCTCCCAGACACCCAAATTCACAGAATATTCCCCTAAAAAAGAAATTCTGAACACCCATGAAGCAACACCAGAGTGAAGCCAATGGGGATGCTCATGACTTGGCTGGAGTGCTGTAACTCGCACTGGCCTGCAGCTACCATGGAAACCTGGAGCAGAACTCCCAAGGAATTAAGTGTTTCTGGTAGATTTGTGCAGACTGGTCCATGACAGTGCTGTGAATTTGTTGGGTATTTGCTCAGGAACCCAGAGTGCTGATTGTTAGCAACCCAATTAAGGGTGAGAGGGGAGGAAATGGAAGGATGTACGGAAGAACTTTCCGGCTGGCTTCGGGCCCTGGCCTGCCTTTCTTCTTTGAGATGATTTATGTTTTGGAGAGGGGAAATGGCCACTTTGATCTGCCCTCGGCACTGCCCGCTGAAGTCTGTGATGTTGTACCACCCGCACAAGAGCTGGAAGCCAGAGAGGAGAGGAGAGAGGTCCACGGAGGCAAATCCTATCACTCGCTCCGACTCTGCGGAAGAAGGACACGAAGCACACAGACATTGATGTGGATCACTGTCAGCAATGCTAAAACACAGCCCTTGAAATATGTCTTGGAAGTTGACCCGAGGTCCAGAACAATCCTATCCAACAGAGGGATATTATTTGGATCACCTCAGCTACGTTCAGCTAAAAATCTGGTCCCTGCAGAAGCACTGAAAGCTCAGGGCAGGGAGAGGGAGTGACAGGAGAATCCCTGCGTACACCCAGTACTCTGGATACACAGGAAGTTTATTTTTGAAGCAAAAATCAGGCAGCTGAACTTCAATATGTAAAAAGAAAGAAATAAAAGTATTTGGTTACAACTGGCTGGCCACACTTCAACCAACTGCAGTCACAACAAACAGCACATGAAGGAAGCAGTTAAGAATTTCCTTCAGCAGGAAAATCCAACGTCTAAAGCACTATCAAAATAAAACCAGAGAGAATATGAATGAACCAAACCTTGTAAGATGATTAATGGGGAAAAGGAGGATGCCAAGGGCCAGGAACTCAATAGGAATTTATCTCTAGCATTCTTCTAGTACAAGGCAAAAAATGTCATTACACTCCTACTCTCCAATTTACTTAACAGAACTTATTTTCCTTGCATGAAATACAAGTAACCTAAGGAAGTGGATGCAGAAAACAAACTTTACCTGCTTTATGCCACACTTTGAAGACCAAAGTTTGCTGTGAGTCCAGAAGAAGCTCTTTGGATAATCTGTTAAGAACAAAAATCGCAGTATTTTACGCAAAGCAGGAAAAAGCAGTAAAATGCTTCTGAAGTTTCAATACCATTTTATCTACCCAAACAAATCAGTTTCTTTCTGGACTCAAAGGGGCAGAAACAAAACAAACCCCAGAATTACTGAGCCTCAAAGCATAACTGTCTTTATGTAGTTTGGGCTTCTGCTTATTCAAGAAGTATTTCCCTCTCCTCACTCTTGCTATCCATTTAAAGGATA
This sequence comes from Orthonyx spaldingii, assembly GCA_013397795.1. NCBI lineage: Eukaryota > Metazoa > Chordata > Aves > Passeriformes > Orthonychidae > Orthonyx > Orthonyx spaldingii. The sequence goes on from VZTJ01005974.1 coordinate 8,310, forward strand.
GGACAAGGAAACTGTGAAGGAACAGAAATACAGTTTATTTCATGACTCAGTAACACAGTGGCAGCAAAGCACTGGGGTTATGGTTGAAAGCTGTAATGCCTGAAGTTCATTCCTGGAAATAAAAAAAAGAACAAATGGAAAAATTGAAGTGTTAAATGTAGAACAGTTTTTAAGTTGTTTGAAGTGATTCAGATATTAGAAACACTGGAGGAGATACAAGATTGGAACATACAGGTTAATTCCTGAATACTGCCACGTATGACTTGATCTGCTGAGGTTCTTTGAAGCAGTCAATTCATCTGTTTTAATTTAAGCTCAGGTATCTAGGTCTGAGCTAAAAACCCCAAACCCTATGTCCTTTTCACAGTTGGCTTGGCTTCAGATCCAGGGAGTGTCTGTGTGAATGCCCATCTCTCACCTTGCTTCTTGCTGGAAGTCCCAGACTGGTGAGTCTGTATTTTCTATCACTGGAGTGGTTACTGGAGCATCTGCACCAGCAACAGCAAATGACACACAGCTGCTGGGGGCTGTTACTTCACGTTCTGTCAAGGGACTTCCTGAAATGGTACAGAATTAAATACAGATTTTTTAATTAATAACAAATTAAAAAAAAATATAAAGACAGTTCAGCAATTAAAACCACACAATTAGCAAATAAATTCACCATCTAGAAAATAGTCCTTTTCACTGGTGGAGCTGATAGCATGTTATATTTACAATGGAAGCAAATACTACATGCACCTATTACAGAGCAGAAACTGGAATATTCAAGGGAGAAACAGAAAAACCATTTTCCCAAGATCATCTAAAAAGTCAGCAGCAAAGCTAGGAATAAAACCCAGGTCCTGAGGCCCCTATTCCAGTGCTTGAGCTGCTCTCCATGCTGGGCCACCTGTTTGGCAATCATGAAGAATGAAATTTCTTCTTGAAACCAGCTTGTATTTGTTTAAGTGGATCAGCTACCTCTCAATTAGTTACTTCTAAAAATCCCCTAAAATAAGGAGTTAAAGACAGAAATATTTCAATATTTCTGCAATCCTCAAAAGAAACCTCATTTATATCATCAAAAACTTTGCAACAGCAAACAAAGTTGCATCAGTTTTCCAAAGACTATGAATTCCAAAAGATTCTAGCATCATTATAAAAATCCCTCTGCAGGGCTCAGAATCTTTTAGAATTACATACCCTTCAACAATGGCTTGTATTTGACTCTTAGTTGTGTTATCAGGGGAACATAAGCTGAGCACAGTACACCAGTTTTACAAATGTATTATGTGCTAAAAATGCTAATTTGGAGGAGTCCTTGAGATAGGAGTGTCTTGGGGTTTAGTTATTCAGTCTGGGCTTAACTTGGGGTTTAGCTATTCAGATAATGCTTAATTTCAGAATTCAGCTGTCATCTCTAACAGGTAACATTATGTATTTTATACTTTGGATTTTATTTGTGAAGATAGGCTGAATAGTTCAGCCTCCTGTTTTCCCTGTGCTTACACAGCAATTGGGGTTGCAACACCATGAAGGCAAGTTCAAAACCCATCCCTGCCATTCACTTTGCTGGAGTATGAACAGATCTCAGAGGAAAACAAAGAAACAGAAAACAAAGCAAGAAAAAAGAAAGGCAAGAAAGAAAGAAAAGAAAGGATGGTGGTGGTGATGTTACCTTTTAAACTTAGGTGCATTGCTCTTTCCACAAGGATGTTGACAGCGACTGTGTTTTCCAGAAACATCACATCTTCTTCCTGTGGTTTGCCACTGGCGATCCCTGAACTCACAACGTCCACTTGCTGCTTGTCAGGGACCTGCTGGCTCAGACCAGGGCTCTCTCCCGTGCCTTCATCTTCACTGCTGCTGCACTCTTCGGCACAGGGAGGTCTGGGCAGAGCAGCAGGGAGGGGAGCAAGGCTGACGTGAACGCGCACAGCGGCTCCTGCCAGGTCTGTGGCATTGCATCTGAACAAGGGATAAATGCCTGCAGGGGAATGCATAAACAACCTAATGAGCCAAAGGAAAAGCAGGAGCCTGGAAAACAGCTGATACAGATCACTACTGTAGATATCTCACATGAGCCCAGCAGAATGAATTTTGATTTTTGTTGTAATTTCTATGCGATTTATCACCCAGAAGTACAAGCTTGGAAACATTAAAAACCACGACCAAACCCCCAAAGTGGGAACACCTTCCTTTTCCCCTAGTAGCTCAGATTAAAGCACATCGATCTCCTGAGAGCCCTGGGAACAGTGACTCTGCATAATTTTATATACATATATGGAGAATATGACATATACCCTGCATAAAATTTTGTTTTCACTCTTGTTCTTTCTCCCTCCCCTGAGTGTATCTAGAAGAAGAGTCAACCAGTCCACAAATCTGGTGGGTGATGAGTACCACACAGATGGCAGAAGCCATAAACTAAAACCCAAGTTCCACCTAAACGTGAGGAAGAACTTCTTTCCACGAGGGTGACAGAGCCCTGGAACTGCTGCCCAGGGAGGGCGTGGAGTCTCCCTCTCTGGAGACATCCCAAATCCCTGTGGACACGTTCCTGGGTCACCTGCTCCAGGTGACCCTGCCTGGGCAGGGGGTGGCCCTGGGATGGATCCAACCCCAGCCATCCTGGGATTCTGGGACTCTGTGCAGGACAAATAAAGCTGTAAACACTTTGTTTAAAGTGACTAGAGAAGCAACCACTTTAAATTGCCAAGAAAGAGGAATGAAATGTGATCCTGTGTTTCAGGAACTCACCACTAACACTCAGTGTTCTCCTTGATCTCTCTGCTAACGCTGCCAGGTCGACGTAGGCAGATCCAATAAGACGATCTGTATCAAGTGGTCTTTCCACCTCATTTTCCTTGCCATATGCCCACCACACCTGGATTTCTAATCTCTCCTCTCTGAAGAACCACAGCAGTCCCTGGCTCCTCCTGAGAGTCACCTTGCTGGGTTTCCTGAAGTTGACTGTGACGTTCTGTGCGTCATGGCTCAGTTTGGGCCGCTTGGGCTGCGTGCAGGTGGCTGCCTGGCTGTACAGTTTGTACCTGAGGTAGCAGTGAGTGCCCCTGTGCAGCTGTGTCTGCCCTGCCAGCAGCATGCAGTGCAGGGGCAGCCACACCCTTGGAGTGGACATGGTCACGGTCACCGCGCTGGTACTGTGCTGCCAGCCACCGCTCTCGTCCTCACTGTCCTCACAGATCTCCTCACTGCTCCACCCCAAGAGCCTGGCGGCCTCCAGAACACGCTCCCTGTCACCGTGCTGGGCAAAGGCAACAGAGACTTCCAGCCCTCCCACAACGGCCTGCGTGGCATTTGTGCAGTGAGGAGGCGTCGGGTCTTCGGAGAGGATCACTGGGTACCAGCCTGAAACACCTTTGGGAGCAAAGGGCACATTACACTTATCCCACCTTTTGAAAAATGTCACTGAAGAATGGTCACCTCTCTGGTCATCAGCCAAGGACCAGAACTCCAAGGGTTTATTTCTTGTTTGGAATTTATTAAATAATTTCTAATCCAAGAAAGCAACAAGTTACTGGCCTTCTAAAAACCTCAGCAGTAGTTCTGATTTTCAGGATTTTCACTTCATTAATAACACCCATTTTACAATGAAACTACATCTCTTGGATCTCCAATTATAAAATAAGGTATTTTCATTTATTTCCTAATCTCTTCCCATTAAAAACAACCTCAAAATTTAGGACTGAAGAAAATGAGAACTTTACTGAAATTAAAGCAGAAATAACCAAGGCAATGATGAAAACATCATTATTACAAGGCATAATAGTTCCAAACTAATGCTAGATAGAGGAGATCATTAGAGGAGAGGTATATAAATAATTTTTTCACAGAAGTTGCACAGAATATTCTAAAGTGGAAGGGACCCAGAAAGAGCAGTGAGATATTTTACATGTAGATTACGAAAAAAAAAAAAAAAGTCAATCCTACTACTTTTTAATTATCTAAGACTATATTTCCAGTGACTGAAAAACAGTCACTGGTCCTGCACTAAACACTACAACTCACGGACTTCACATCCTTTTTGGTCTTTCTAGCTAGAAAATAAACAGCACTGAATAAAATGCTAAGGACTTTAGGTGCTAGTTTTATCTGGCACGGGGCTAAATTTCTTCATAGTAGCCTCAGAATATTCATTCAGCCACTAGACATCCTATGCCCTGAAAAGAGATTTTCAAACAACCTTTACATGACTTTCCTAATACAGGATTTTTACTGAACACATGGGGAACATCTGAAAGAACTTTGGTCTAAAAAAAACCAGAAAACCAACAAAACAAACCCCCCAAAACAATGAAAATTGTTTTAGAGAATTACAACAGCATTTACACAGAATATCAGCAGCACAGCACTGCTGTATTACCTGATCTTCTTGTCAGCAGGTCTCTGGTTGGAACTGTGACTGTCCCAAGAAGATAATCTCTGGATATTCTATCAGCCAATTTGTCAGTGGCTGGAAAAGAAATAATTTTGTAAATACACTGAACTGGAACACAAGGTTTAGAAGTGATTGGCTGGAGAAGAGCTGGTAAGGGGTGATCTTGATCACTGAGAGACTCAAAAGCTCTTTGCACAAGGGGAACAGTCTCTGCTGAAGACAGTTCAGGTAATTACATCTATTGACAACTGCAGAGTTCCCTGGGAACAGTAAATTCAGGCTGCAGAGGGCTCTGACCAACCTGACCTGCTGGAAGATGGCCCTGCTCATTGCAGGGGGCTTTGTGCAAGTCCCAACCCAAAGTATTTCATTATTCTATGAATATTTATTTTTGTATACTAAAACTAAGGGGACTTTTGCACCAGTATTCAGTCCTTGTAATCACACCTGTTGTCCTTACCCGACTTGGTGTTCTGATGGTAGACAGAGAAAACAATACTGGCAGACTGCAGCACTTCCCCCAGAGAAGAGGCTTCTCCACTGCTTTTCTGAATGATGAGGTTACAAAAAAACTCCATGTGGTGCTCAAACTCGGGGCAGAAAGTGCAAGGCACAGCTTGTGTGCTGCGTGTCTGTGCCTGGGGCAGGAAGGGCAGCAGCACACACACGTAGGCGTTCACTCCCACCCTTGCACAGTTCTGGACAGAGGGGTTCTTCTGTGCCACAGCTCTTCATTGAACACGTGAGAAAAGAGAAAAGAAGGAAGACAATGCATATAATGTATGAGGAATCCAGGAACAGGTATGCTGAAAACAAAGGTGAAAAGATGGGACTAACAGTGAATGTTCTAAGGCAAAATGTACGTGGGTTCTGGCTGCACAGCATTTTCACCTTTTTTTTCCATCTGAACATACTAGGACCAGGTATGAAATGGTGAGAGGAACTCACGAGGCCCACCACTGGAGGCTGTGCTCTTATCTGTGGCTGAGAAAGTACTCAGTACCTTTAAGAATAAACTCTACTGTAGAGTAACTTCCCAGAGAACCTGCTCCAGAAAGAAGCCAAAGGCCCAGCCAAATTATTTTTACAGACCAGCACTGAGCAGCAAAAGGAGGTGAAATTAGCAAATGGAGTAATTTACAAGTAAACCAGACCCAGGTATTACTCAGGTCATATACCTGAAGGATGGGGAGTCTGAGGTCATTCCATTCCCTTGACTTCTCCAAGCACCATACGACAGTGATCCTCATCTTTCTGGGTCTACTTGATCTAAGACCGATCAGAGGCTCACAGCAACACTGAGAAAGGGTCAGACCAAAGGTCTGGAATGACAGGAGACATCCTTCTCTCATGGAATTGGCTCCCTCTATTCTAGCCCTTTCCTAACTCTTGAAAATCACATATTCTGCAACTATGTCCAGCTGATACCACACAGTTGGAGCAAAAGTCTGATGGTGGAAAGGGACATGTTTCATTTTCTAGGTAGTTTATTGAGGTTTTCACAGCGAAATGCAAGAGAGCAACCCCAGTTAGCTTTTAAATAGCATCAGCTACACCCGGATCCAATGCCCAAATAGGCACCACCTTATATCAGCCAATTTTTATATCAGTTTTTGGTGTAGAACAATGTGGAATGTAGGAAAACATGTTCATCCAATCTCGACCCTTCTGCAGAACAAATGCTACCACCCTGTGCTGCAGCTTCAGGGACTAGAACAACTGCTGATGGGCTTCATAAAGTTATTTTCACTTCGGAGCAGAACCCATTTTGAATCTTGGTCTCTGCAGATGGAAAATTGGCCAGTAAAAACTTGTTCTAGTCTCATGCCTCAGCCTCCAGATAAAGCTGTTTTAAGTGAAATGGTCCTTTTTGAATCAGGCTTTACCTGGCTGCTGCTTGCAGACCAGCTGCCCTGTGTATCTGTACAGAAAGCGAAACAGCTTGAGCAGTTATTCCTGCTGCTGTTTTCAGGGATCGTTGGTACCTCACACTCACATTGAGCAAACCTGGATCAAGTGAAAGAAAGGAAAGAAGGAAATAGTCAGCTCTTAATGCAGGTACATCCAACACAATCAATATTTAGCCATACTAATCAATACAAAATGTACTCTATTAATGAGTATTTTTCTAAAAAAGTAATTCCATGAATCCATTGATGTTGGCTGTGCCAGAGGCTGCACTTCAGGCAGTGGTTCCAGAGGAGCTGCAGAGGGAGAATCCTCAGTGTCGCCCTCCTGTGGCGAACCCCTGGTCCTGCAATGACGCCTCAGTGTCGCCCTCCTGTGGTCAACACCCGGTCCTGCAATGCCGCCTCAGTGTCGCCCTCCTGTGGTCAACACCCGGTCCTGCAATGACGCCTCAGTGTCGCCGTCCTGTGGTCAACACCCGGTCCTGCAATGCCACCTCAGTGTCGCCCTCCTGTGGTCAACACCCGGTCCTGCAGTTGCCGCCTCAGTGTCGCCCTCCTGTGGTCAACACCTGGTCCTGCAATGACGCCTCAGTGTCGCCCTCATGTGGTGAACCCCTGGTCCTGCAATGCCGCCTCAGTGTCGCCCTCCTGTGGTCAACACCCGGTCCTGCAATG
>VZTJ01005974.1:15549-33299 GCA_013397795.1 Orthonyx spaldingii
GCCTCAGTGTCGCCCTCCTGTGGTCAACACCCGGTCCTGCAGTGCTGCCTCAGTGTCGACACCCGGTCCTGCAATGCCGCCTCAGTGTCGCCCTCCTGTGGTCAACACCCGGTCCTGCAGTGCTGCCTCAGTGTCGCCCTCCTGTGGCGAATCCCATGCACAGCGAGCACAGGGGGCCGATGGGGCTGGCGCTGCCCTGCCAGAGCTCTAAAACACCTCCCCAGGCATTCCCAGGGGCCGATCTCTCCTGCCAGAGCTCGAAAATACCACCCCAGGGGCCAATCTCCCCCTGCCAGAGCTCCAAGATACCTCCCCAGGCAATATTTTATGGCACTGCAGTGATAAAATCTGCCAAGAGGTGTTGGAACAAACAACGCTATCTTGTGGCTCACCTATTCCAAAACAACTGAAGCACACTGACCTCGCTGTCCAGTCCCAGCTTGTTTTACTGCCACTTTTTGTCAAGAAGCTGCCTCAGAGTTCCTTGTAGGAGCCCTGGAAGAGGCCTTCCCAGAGCTGATGTTTGAAAGAGCCACAAGAGACATCTCCGCTTGCACAATGTACCATAAACAGCCCTTCTTCAGATCCTCCCTCCTCACCTGACATGAGAAGCTTAACTACAGGCTGGGGTTTACTGGCAGTGAAGCAGTTAAATACACAGAGAGGGCTTTTGAAAACTTTTTGAGAGTCTGAGGGTTTTCCATGTTTAATCACTGATTTTTCACTCATTATAGTGTTAGTGAAAGTTGAGAGGAAACCACTGGTTTCAGTTGCCAACACAAACACATGTTTTTATTTGCCCTGGAAGCAAATAGACTTGATTTTTACAGTATTTGACTGAAATTTACACAGAATCAGAGAATTGGTTTGGCTGGAAAAGACCCATAAAATCATGGAGTCCAACCATTCCTCCAGCACTGCCAAAGTCACCACTCTCCCCTGTCCCCAAGTGCCACATCCACATAGCTGTTAAATCCTGCCAGGGATGGGGATTCCACCATGGCCTGGGCAGCCTGTGCCAGGAATGGACAGCCCTTTGGGGGAAGAAGTTTTCCCTAGTATCCAACCTAAACGTCCCCGGCACAACTTGAGGCCATTTCCTTTGTCCTTTGCTAACACACCACCGAACGCTGTTGTGCTGCTCCAAAGCTTCCCCAACTGAGCCTGGTTTTACCACAGGAAGTGAAAGCCCACAAGCCTTCCTCACCTGATGACCACAGATGAAATTCCTCTAAGGAATCAGTCCGGGGGACCAAGGGAAGATTAAAAGTTTGGATCCCTATTTCTTCACGATGCTGCATTGTCACCATGGCACAGAGCCGTGACAAAGGCAAGGCCCCTTTGGCAACCAGCTGGTCTCTGACATTTGGGTAATAATACCTGGTAAGACACAAAAACTCAGCATCAACATTTCTCTCACAACTGCACAGAAGCCAACTTTATTGTGAGTGTCTTTAAACTCTACTTAGTCTCCCCGGCTAAGGGAGAAACTCAAGTAAATGTATTTCCACTGAAGAAAAGAACCAGTAAATGCTTAAGTAGATAATGCTACAAATATATATTTGCACTAGTCCTAACAAGTCAACAAGCAGGAACTCCACTAAAAACTGGCATCCCAAAGAAAAACAAGAGAAAGATCTGGCACCAAATATTCTCCACTCTCACTTCCCATTAAGAAATGAAAATGCCTCTCTTGCAGAACAGATTTGCGGTACCAGCCTGTGAGTGTAAAAAATTACTCTAAACCTTAGTGCATCACTTGGCTTCAGCTTTACCCTAAAATGAATTTTGGCACTGCATCTTATGAACAGCTCATAGTAATTCTCAGGTGACTCTGCATTTTAAAAAACCTGACTTGTTTACTACAGAATGAACAGATTATTCTATTTTTCTAAAGCTATTTGTCTTCATGGCTTCTGCTCTCCATTACTAATAATTACCTTCAGTAGCCAAAGAAACAATTTGAACTTATACTTCATACACTTTTTACTATTCTCTTGTAATTAGTGACTTGTATTAGGGAAAAAAACAAACCCAGCACAATGAAATCATACTTTCAGGGTGCTATTAAGTAAAATTTACATGTGATAAGCATTTAAACATTACTTTTAGATTTAGATGCTGATCAAAAGATGGAAGAAAGCAAACTAGGAACACACACTAAGCAAGTTATAAAAAGAAATGAGTAATCAGGACTCTAGGCAGGGAAAAAGGCTCCCAGGTCTTAAGTGCAGACACTCATCACCAAACTTTGATGAGCTTACCATTTTTTTTTAGCTATTATTATATAATAATACAGAATATGCATCCCAGAGCTGGAGATTTTTCAAGACCAGATCTATCTCCACCTGTATTGCTGTTCTATCTACAAAGAATAGGATATTGTTCTGTACCTGCACCAGACTTCAAACTGGATTCCTCCTCCTGTTGCTCCTGGTGCCATAAATGCACTGACCAGGAGCCTCTGGACTGGGACATCAGCAGGAACCAACAGGGAATGATGATGTTCATCATTAAAGATGGGATCAGGGACACACAAAGTGGTAGCTGTTCGAAATGGCTTTAATGTGATGCCTAGTAGTCAAGCAGAGTTGGTTAAAAACGGTTGCAATTGCAGCTTTCAACCTTTTCCTGCTTGTAATCCTTCAGGAGACAGGACCCATGGACAGGGAGAGAAATCTTCCTGGGAGAATGCTTGCTCTTCTGAGCTTCACTTCACAAAGCTTTTACAAGTAATTCATGCAGCCCCATGAGCCTGTGAGCCACAGGCTGGGAACTGCTGCTAAAAAGGCAGCACAAAAATCCCACAGGACTTACTATGGAACAATGTTACTGACTGCCATTTGTCAGTGGGAATATATGTTAGTGGTTCAAAGCACTCAGCCCTGTGTTCTTTCCTACAATTGCAATTATTTAAATACTCTTTTATAACCTGAAAAATAGTGGGTTGAGATTGGATATTGGGAACAAATTCTTCTCTGTGAGGGTGGGGAGGCCCTGGCACAGGGTGCCCAGAGAAGCTGTGGCTGTCCCTGGATCCCTGGCAGTGTCCAAGGCCAGGCTGGACAGGGCTTGGAGCACCCTGGGACAGTGGAAGGTGTCCCTGCCCTTGGCAGGGGGTGGCCCTGGATGGGCTTTAAGGTCCCTTCCCACACAAATCATTCTATGTTAATCCTAGTGATCTAAACCAAGCAACTCTCCTGTTACAGAACTGTTAAAGTTGAAAAAATCCTCTAAGATCATCAAGTCCAACTGTTACCCCAGCCCTGCCAAGGCCACCAGTAAATCAGGTACCCAAGTGCCATATCCAAACACTTTCTGAACATTTCTAGGGATGGCCACTCCCCCATTGCCCTGGGTAGCTGTGCCAGGGCTTCTCTTTGGATGAAGACATTTTCTCTAATATCCAACTTAAACCTGCCCTGGCATGACCTGGGGCCATCTGCTCTTGTCCTGTCCCTTGCTGCCTGAGAGCACAGCCTGACCACCACCTGGCTTCCACCTCCTGTCAGAGAGCTGGAGAGAGCAAAATGAGCACCCTGAAAGGTTTGTGCATGGAAAGCCTTTGTTGAATTCTGGGCACAATCTCACTATTCCTTGCGGACCCATTCCTGCATCTTTCTTGGATCAGATGGAACAGCCCTCTAGGACCTTTAACAAAAGGTACCTCATGAAGAGATTTGGAATTAGGTCTCTTTTTTTCAATGGGAACTTGCCATCAGCCTCAGCCAAACAAGGCTTTTAATCCAGTGACACAGCCTAAGTTCAGTTTTTCCAAGGAAACAAGCACTGGCTGCATAAAAGCTCAGAAAAACATGCCCCCTCTTCCTTAGGCAGAGAGAACATGACTAAACAATATTTAATTAAAGCAATGCTCTAAATAAGGGAAAATGATTAAACAAACTTACCATCCTCATGCAATCCAGGTCCTTGCAGTGCTCCACATGCAGCCTCCTGAACTGGGAAATAGTACTGGATGTAGCAGTCGGCCTCTCCCCAGACCGTGGACTGCAGGGGCGTGAGGCCCTTCACACTCTCCACGTGGATCTCAAACACATGCTCCAGTAGGTCCTCCCCTTGTGGGTCTAACTGCTGACAAAGAAAGGGAAGCCACATGGAAAGGATGCCTTCAGGAAACTGGGAACATTTCAACAAGCTGCTCAGGGAAGTGGCTGAGTTATCCCTGGAAGTCATCCCTTAGAAGCCATGTGGATGTAACATTTGGGGATGTGGTTTAATGGTGACCCTGGCAGGGCTGGGTTAGTCGTCGGACTTGAGCAGCACAGAGGCAACTTCCAACCCAAACAATTACATGTGATAAGGATCTAAGAAACCTGAGATGGGGGGCAGAAAAATTATCTGCCATTTTCCTCCTAAAGCTCACAGAAACACTGAAAGCCTGAAAGCAGATTTTTTTTTCCTGCAAAGCACATAAAAAAGCATAAATGTTCCTACCTATCCAACTCAAAGGTAGTGGCAAAACCTCCACAATAAGGCTGTGAGAATTAAGATTTTCTATAATTTTGCTGGGTTTTTTTACTGGACTTGTGAAGATAGAAGCAGTGGATATGCAAGGCAATAAAGAGGGCAATAATGTCAAGACTGGTGAGAGCAAGCTGGTAAAAAAGACTATAAACAATGTAATTCTGTGTAGAATTTGCAGAATATAACAAAATTTGCTACAGCATCAAGAAGAGATTAGGGATCACCTGTTTGTTAATGAATCCATTGATAAAACCCATTTCACGTGTCCTTAACAGCAAGAGTGGGGATGTACTGAACAATAAATACCATTGTGGGTTTTGAGGGAGGATGGTCCAGAGAGTGGGGAGGACGTTGTGTGACCGGAGGGACCATTCCTGCCTCAGTTTTCAGCCTCTGCAGTGCCACTATTTGATCAGCTGATCCCATTGCCAGGATGACCCTGAGGCTCCCGCTGGTGCTGCCGCTGAAAACATCGACCACGGGCATGTGGCCATCCACAGCCACCACCGGGTACTGAGCCTGCAGGAGCAGCTGGGAAATCCTGGGATCTCTACAAAAAAAAGCAAAGCAAACAAAAAAGCCCCAGCATCAGAATGAGCCATCTGAGTAGGAGCAGGATCACACAGAACTCATTTTAGATGGGATTTGCAGTGCTGATAAAACCCAATCTATCTCCATTCCTCTGAAATTTGTCTCACTTACATGCAGTCTCCACACAGCAGAGATCCATAAGCTGCTGAGTGCAAGAGTTCATTTTCAGCAATGACAAAGGACAACTTCTCTTCAAAACCTAACAGTGTCTTAGCTATGAGCCAGCCTAGGGATCTGGGAACAAAAGGATGAACGGGAACAATGTTCCCATTAGCCATATTATACTTCTGTGAGGCAGTTACATGCCTTCGGGGATGGAAGAAAAGAAGGAACAGTGACAACCTCCCAGAATGATGGAAAAATCTCCAATAATACACTGAAGTTATCCAAGGCCAGGTTGTATGGGGCTTAGAGCAACCTGGTTGAGTGGAAGGTGTCCCTGCCTATGGCAGGGGGTGGCACTAGATGAGCTTTAAGGTCTCTCCCAAGCCAAACCATTCTGGGATTCATAGATATATACAAGTAAACTACTGTGGCTTACTAAAGACATGATACAAACGACACAGCAGTAACTAACAAAGTAGTGGCCAGCCAGCTCCAGCACCATCTGATTTCCACCTAGGTCTGTCACTAGGTCTGACCAAAATAAAAGGAATAAATCCTTTCCATTAGGAAGAATTGCTTCTGTCCAGTATTTTCAGAACTTTAAACTGTTTTAAGCAGGTATATTACTGAACTGAACAAGAAGGCACTAGATTAAACCCAAAAAGAACAAAGAACTCTGGGGAATCCAATCGGATAAGAACACAATTAAAATATGAAGGTTTTGGAGCCTTTTTGACACCTGACAACATCCCTATGGGATCTCTGCAGAGCATAATTAGGGGCAAACCCAATCAGTCACCATCTTGGAAAATCACTGATGGAATGCCACACTTCATTTTCCTGTGGAGTCGCTGTGATTTCTTCTAGTTTTATTCTGTCAGAGGACCACAAGTTAAGCAGGCTCCAACCCTGATGCAGCACAGTGACTTTATTTCTCACACTCTATCTGTACTTCTGGACAAAGACAGTGTAACTTACACCCTGTTCACTGCAGAAAAGGAAGCTTGGCAGGGCAAAAATGCCTTTTGCTATAAAGGGTAACTAAGAACCCTCCCACACAACCCCCACACACCACCCCTGCCTTCTTTCTCTGAGCTTCAGTTAAGATATTTCCCAACCCAATAAAATATGGGGGAAAAAAAAGAGTTTACTTGAACGAGATGTAAAACTGATGCAGAGGGAGTTTCACTAATCCCAGCAGTTTGTCACAGCCAGGGCTTCCCAGCTTGTTCCATGCTTCAATAATCATTACATTGTTCTTCAGCCACTCCAAGTGTTTGAAAGTCAGTGGAAAAGGCATCACCTGAAAGCATTTAAAGCAGAATTAGTACACAGAATACACTGGGAAATATTGGCTAAGTACAGAGCATTCTGGTAAGTCTACTTTATTCCAGTCTACAGAACTGTGCTTTTGAGAGACAGAAGTTAAAAATTAAATGTGCATTCAACGGAGCCAAGCAGAGATGTTTCTGTGTATATAAGTAACTTAACTATTAAATGTGTTTGTCAGTGGGCAATACCACACTTCAATCAGTGTAAAATGGAAAACACATAACTTGCCTGAGAAAAATTAAAGGCAGGCTGTGTTGTGCCCCAGACAACAGTGGATCTCGTTGCCTCCTCAGTGCTAAGCAGTTTGCAGTTTAAATACACATTGCAGGCGCTGGGGAGCCCAGAGCCTTCAGCAATAAAATCCTTTCCATCAGGCACCATCAACAGCACATGCAGCAATTGCCCATCTTCCCCAGCTGGGGTTATGTGAGTGCCCATGTTCCAGGCTGTGGAGGCTGGCATGGCGAGCGGCGGCTGCGCCACCTCCCTGCTGCCCGCTCCTGGCTCCTGGGAGTCCTCGGAGCTCTTCCTGGAGCAGAGAGGGCTTTCTGCATTTACACTCATTCTGCTGGGCTCCTGCAGTCTCAGCTGGGTGCTCCTCACGGCGTGGGCTGGGGCGGGGTGCCCAGCTGTAGCTGCCCTGGCGGCGGTGCAGGAGAAGTCTTTGTTGCTGGCTGCAAGCTCCAGAGACACCTGCAAGGCAAGGCAGAGGCTGGCCAGATGTGCCCACCCAGAAACAAGGGGCTACACCAGAAACTCAGGAAAATCTATCACCCCTTGTGCTCAACAACTCACCCTAAGGCACATGCTGTTTACAAGCTGAAGCTGTTGCTGTGAAATAAACCACATGTGACTTCATCAAATAAAGTCCAGACTGGAGTGCAAAACCACAAAATTACAGATAAATCATTGAATGGTCTGGGTTGGAAGGGACCTTAAAGCTCAGCCCATTCCTAACCCATCAGCTGTTAAATACAGAGAGCTGCTTATCCTCAGAACTGTCAAATCTCAAATTGTTAATGCTTCTCAATCAGAAGCTGAGCAAACTGGTGAAAATTTTGGCTGGAGAAGATAATTCCTGAAGCGACAACGACAAGGAACACCAGTCCTCCAGGGCAGGAGAGACTCATGTCACACATGAAGCAGAAGTCAAAGCTCCAAGCCCTGAATATAGGCAACTCAAAATTTGCCTGTAAAGTGGTTTCTGTATTCAAGTCCCAGCTTCTTGACAACATCCCTAGACATACAGGATTTTCAAAATATTTCTCCAAACCCCTAAACAATAGAAAAAAAGGGCTGTGTTATTTTATACTGGTCTTGCGAACCTTCGTATTCTGAGACCTGGCAAATTAAAACAAAGAAAGAAAAGAGGAGTTAAAAATAAGAGTGTGCAGTGAAAATTAGTAACAACTCAAGCTCGAGATGGTAAAATACATACCTTTAGTGGTCCAACTTGTGTGTGATCTCCCTCTTTTTCCACAGGTATTTCCCAGCTGACCCTGAGCAGCTCAGCCTCAATCACCCTGCGGAGCTGAAGTGCTGCTGAGCCAATGGCCACAGGCTGAGGGCAGGCAAAGAATTAATTCTGCAGGATTTCTACCAGGTTTAAAGAACTTTTGTGAAATAAAAGCTTTCTGGGAAGCCACGAGCAGCCACACACTCTCCCCACTCCTACAACATTAGTTGTACCAACAGGGATTTGGGAAATCTCATTTACTTCCAATTTCAAGTCTCACTAGAACAACAGTAAGACAAATTTTCCTGGAACCTACTGTATACAATTCCAGATTCATGCATAAATGCAATAACCCAAATCCTAGTAAATGAGCAAAATTTCCATACTGAAAGATGCAATTTATTCCCCCATCAAAAGAAAAGCAGATAACCTTGGTGTTGATTAAAATAACATAAGCTGAGTTAACCCCTCTCACCATCTTCATCACAGCCAGATGGTTAAGCAAATAATCTTATCGAATAGAAATGTATTTTTCCCCCTCAAAATGCACAAGTTACACCCATTTTTCACAATTCACATTACTCCCCTTACACCAGGCAGGGTAAAGATACAAACTGCATCCACATGAACCCATTCTACACTGCTACAGGAGCTGTGTTCTCATTGAAGGATAATGTTTATAAGTGATCCAATGTGCTTAAACAGCAAGAGATCAGTCTTAAAGGGGAGGGAACGACAATTTTTTTTGCCTGCCAGTCTCAAACTCAGAAAATTCTTTAAAATCCTGGAGTGCCAAGCCTAGAACAGGGAATGGTCCTGGTCCCCAGAGCTCCAGGAGTGTTTGGTCAACGCTCCCAGGGATGCACACAGTGGGATTGTTGGGGAGTCTGTGCAGGGCCAGGGCCTGGACTCAGTGATCCTGTGGGTCCCTCAGAATATTCTGTGATTCTGTGAAGACTGAGCAGCAATCAGTTCAACTATTCACAAGTAAAGTCATTTCCCTTCCTGTTACCTGGTGGTCTGCATTGAGTGTCTGTGGGAAATGGAAATGCAAAGAATTTCTTTGCTTTTCAATACACAAAGAAGGAACAAGTTCTAGCAAGTACCTTTCTCTGGGTGCTTTTCCTCATGTAGATTTTAAAAGCCAGGTCAGAGCCCCACCAGTGCTCTACCATCGCTCCTCTGAAGCACACAGGGAACACAGACCACTGTTGGAATTTCACCACTGGAAGGAAGAGAGGAACAACAAATATCCAAAATTACCTGATATAAATAAACTTTCCCCTGTTACACACACAACCATTTAATTTTGTATTAACACCAAGGCCAAAGTAAACTGGTTTTCATTTTCGAAGGCCAGCAGGACAAAATTAAGATTATAAATTCATAAATAATAAGCAATAAAAACAATTAAGAAATTATTAAATAAATTAATATAAATAAACATTATAACAGCATTTAAAGACTTCAGGTGACACCAGACTCTGCCATTCTAGCATGCAGTAAGACCTGCCCTTCTTCAGTGGGAGAACCCTGTTTCATTTTAACTAACAGAGTTCAAGACGGTTCTTGACAGAGTCAAAGCTGAGGTCCAATAAAAATCACAGCTTCAGAAGAAAAGGAATATCTGCAAGCAGAGATGGAATGAATTGGCATTCAGTCTGCAAAAGAGTACACAAAGTACAATGACAGTGTTCACAATGGGTAAGAAAATATTCTTGTGATGACAAAAATGCAAGTTACACATTAGGAAATTTCCAAGTGGATGCCCAGCACTTCTCCAGCTTGTCTGGGATGGCTATGGAATTTTTCCCATTAGGCATCATTAATAAATGAGATATTAACTCAATTTCTTCTTCAAATTATTTTCAGCCCAATCTCTTTTTCTAGGTCCAAAGGGCTGGACTCTAACAAGGCAAAAGGATGAATTAGTTTCGGATTACAAAGGCTGTGTTACAAAATTCAGAAGAAACAGATGTTTTGTCTGGCCACAAATGGAGCATATACAAGAGAACTCGAAATCTCTCAAGTGCCACTCAAAGATGCAAAGCCAATGAATGGAGAGGCATTCGAAAGTCACCCTGGTGTTCCAGTTTCTGGGAAGACTGGGCAGAGAGGATCTTGCTCATCCCGCATTCTCTGCTCAGTGGGAACAGAAACAGAAATTGTTCTCAGGGATACAAACACTGGCAACTCCCAGTACAGACATTATTGCCTGCTGATTTGAGTACAGGACTCAAGATCCCTTGGATCCAGCAGATTATCTGAGCTGTTGGAGATACTGCATGACATACTTCAACGTCTGGAAAATTATTTATTTGAGGTATAAGTATCTCTGGTATTTCTAAAAATACTTGATCATCCTCCTACTACTACAGAAAGAACATTGGCTTTATGTTTCAATGAAGAAATGGACTTACTAACTAGTTCTTTCCCTAGGAAAAGACATTTGAAAATCCCAGTATGAATACTTCTTGGAAGAAAAAAATTATTAAAAAAACACTTAGCTTCCCTCTTCCTGAGAGGATCATTCCCCCACTTGCAGCACAGCAACTCTGTAGGCAGAGGTACCACTAATCATACTGTGATTTTCAGGCAGCAAAGGAAATACGTGGAAAACACCGCTAAATAATTTCTAAGAGGTGGAGTCAACAAAACTAAATCTAAGGGGGAAAACTGATGCTCTTACCATCATCTGTGAATTTACTTGAGGCTACTCGAATTACTTCTGTTGCTATGGAGACCTGTCCTTTACCATCCTTGGAGACTCGCACAGGAAAGTGGTACTCCACAGAGAAGGTGCTGTGAATAAAAAAGTGAAAGGGTGATCACAGTCTGTCAAGAATCTGATGTGAGTCACGCAATCGAACACAGCAGCCAAGTTCCAGATTCACAGTTCACTGTGACGCTGCTTTTACAGGATAATTGAAACACCTGTTCCATTAATTCCTTCTCCAGATTATATAGATGTGCCAGGTTCTTCTCCAACAAACCCCCTCTCATTTTCAGTGTACTGCCAGGCACAAAGTACATCTGTACCTCCCCAAAACCCTGGGAAAGGCACAGCTTTAAGTGAGCCCACATCAGGATAAATGAGTCACATCTCTACCTTTCCCAAGTTTATGGGATACAATTTCGTGAGAGGAGCAGAGAAACAGGAAGGCCTCAGAAGCCTGGAGAGCTTGGGGAAGCTGCACTACACAGGAGACTTTAGGGAAATCTCCCCTGAAGGCACAGCAAACAAACCAGGAAGACACCATCCCCCTTACCACTTATGAACAGACATAGGCCGTGGAGGTTTCCCCAGTAAACCTTTCCTCCTTGGGGAAATCTGGATGCTCTCAGGAGGGATTTTCAAGCTTTCAATGATGACTCTGGCCAGGTGCATTTCCTGCAGCAATGCCAACCTGTTTGCACCCAAGGACGTGACAAGAGCCGTTTCTGTGTGGTCTTCTGGAGGAGCAGTGGGAGAGCAGCTGGAAAGATAAAACTGAGGCTCAGGACTGCAGAAACATTCTTGACATGACCACACAAAGGGAAAGTTGTAGTTTGGTGGGATGTTACTTAAAAACTGCCCAAGGTTCACTAAAATATACATTTGTAATATATTTTTACAACAAATTCAGTGATCTCTGTAATACTCTGTAACAAAAATCTTACAATATCTGGGGTCCATAACTGAAAAAAACCCAACCCAGAAAGTGCATGTTCCACACTGCTGATGTGAAAAAATCTTACCCTACCTCTTCAAAAAGAAAAGCTTCATTTAATGCCATGTACAAAAGCAGGGAGGTGGTAAGAGTTACACACAAGGAAAAGTCTCTGCTGCAGAGGAACAGCAACAGGATTTTTGTCATAATTTTAAATCTCAGTTGTGTAAATTGTAAGACTTGACTTGCAAATGATTTTGTGTTGGTACCTCTGGGGATATGAATTTTACCTGATGTAAAAACAGCAGTGTTAGTCAGAAAAAAAAATCAGAAATAATTGTTTAGAGCTGAATTAGGAAAAAGAAAAAAGAGTCACAAAACCTTTACACTAACTGTATTGTACAAGTTAATCTTGATAACTGGATCTTTAGGGACATTTTCTTTCGTTCCACTGTGAAAAAAAGGGAATACAATTTAGGTGAGATCAGAACAGAAGTCACTGGTGTAAATACCTGGGTTTAGTTTCTGTCACATTCTGATCAAAGGCATGAAAATCTTTCTGTGGATTCACTGGACCCACTTTCTTGAGAGTTTCTGTCTTGGATGCTTTTTTTGAGGATTTAACGTCATTATCACTGAGGAAATCACTCAAGCTGGAATCAGATTTCTGAAGCAGACATAATGCACACAAGTAAGAAGTTAATTATCACTGTCAAGAGAGATCCATAATGGTCACAATACATAAATGGAAAGCAACTTGTGCACTGCATCATTTGAAACAATTAAAATGGTATCAAAATTTTTCAGAGACTTGAAAAACAAAAAGTCTTCCTGGACAGCCTCAAACCCAGTAATTTCCAAACTTGATGCTTGATTTTGTAGTCTTAACAATATTCTCTTAGTAATATTAATTTTAAGCAATGTATTGATATACTCACAAGCTTTTGTATGATACTTAATACTTATTCAGCTTTAAAATACTGAAATCTGTACGTTTTTTTTGATCATGCAAACTTCTGGTTTTCTGCACCTGAGTCTGCATGTTTTCCTTTGGATCTCCACTTACAGGAGTTGTGTAAAAAAGCCTCTTCAGCAGACTCTCGTCGTAATGGGGATCACAGAGTTCACTGTCATACACCTCACTGCCGAGGGAGAGAGAATCCCACAGGGAGCCTGTTCGATCCCAAAAATGTCCCGGAGAGAAATCAGCACTGTGCACACACAGAAGAGAGAAATGCACCTTAGTGTTCCAAGTTTACTTTGATTAAAAAAAACCCAAGGTATACCTGAGTAGGTGTAAATACAAATATCTTTAGATACAAGTTGGGGTTAGTTTGGTTTAAGGGTTTCCTCTGTGCTGTGAGTTTAAAATAATTTTGTGATCGGCAAACACTTCAGTGTTATCCACTGATAAACCACAAGGAAAAAATAAGTGCAGGGCACAAGAAACATGAACTGACATTCTCAACCATATCTGACCCAGAAGCTGTGTGTTCAGGGTGCTGATGTGGGCACAACAGAAGCATCATTTATGCTCCTGCTAGGCAAAATGAGAGGAAAAGGTCCATTTAATACTTGGAGAAAGATTAAAAATAGCTATTGTTTCTCATTAATTTTAACTTACAGAGTGTTTCTTCTTCAAAGAAACATGGTATTTGTTTTATGTACTTACTTTATGTAATATTTTAGGACATGACAGTTACAACTGTGAAATAACTTAGTTTTATCCAAGATTGTGGTTAATCTTGCTGACATCACTTTTACCACCAAGTGACTCCATGCTCTCCAGGTTGTCGTGCATTAAAGCTGAGCTATAAAACACCTCCACCACTTGCACACATGATTCACTGGTTACATTCCCAAAAACATGGAGAACTTGGAGAGTCAAGAGCCATCTTTCAGTACAAAATGGTCAGATAAGGACAATTTTGCAGTAGCCTCCAGTGCATCACACTCACCTGCCCAACAGTAACTGGATTGCTCTTTCTTCAGAGTTTAGGTCAAATTGCTGACCTGAACCTTCGGATCCAAAGTGATAGGGATCTTCAAGAGTGGGCACAAAACTAGACTTCAAACCTTTTGGGCTCCTGGATAACAGTGATGGAAGCACAGACAGCAGTAAAAGGAAAATTAAAGACATTAAGGAATGCTCAAGATTAACTGGTCTATCAGTTTTTTCTGAAAAGTCCAAAATAATCTACTTTAAACAAATACAAACAGTTTGAGCAGAAATAAATGAAACTGAGTTTGCAATAGCATCCTTGACTGTCAAAGACAATGACATTACTTTCTGGTTATCACAGAACAAGAGGCAATATTCATATTTTTCCAGAGGGAAACCAAGAAATTTAAGTTTCTTTTTTCCTAAGAAAAAATCATGCATTTAGGTCATCAATTACTTACTCTGATTTGAAAAGCTGTTCTTTGGGATGCAGTGCCATTTCACTTGCACTTCCTTGCATTACTCCTATTCCCTACCAACATTTAATATTTCCCTGTCAAATAACTTTGAACTAAATACAAATACACTAAGAAACAAAATTAAATTCAATTACTTAAATCAAGGCTTACTACATGAAGATGAATTCACAAAATTTAAGCATTTATTCACAGGTAGAAATTAACTTCCCATTTGAATGATGTGCTGGTTTCATCCTAAATGAATCCTAAAACACATCCTATGAATCTCAGCATTTACAGTTCTACAGAAAAAGTCTCAAAATTTATGGTTTGGAGCTTGAATCTCACTTCCCCCAATCCAAACTCACTTTGTTGGTGCTTTAAAATCGTCTCTCTCTATAAAATGAGACATTTTATTCGGTTCAATCTCCATGTCTGGGCTGGACTTCATTGCAGAAACAACCATGGCATCACGGAGTTTATTGCCTTGATCCAAGAGAGCTGGGAAATAAGCAGGATTACATTTCAGCATTCAAATGCAATTTAAAAGCAAGGTGTAAACACAATAAATGTGCTGGCTACAGTCAAGAAACTTCTAGTTTCTGCTGTTAAAAAGAGATCTTGATGCACTGGGGATTAAATATTTTTTATACACCAGAAAACAGCTCAGCTGCGAGGGAGTGAGAGTGATCCTCCATCAGTGTCCCACTCAGCTGTACAAGGAACTCATCTGCACACACCCAGTCAGGTATTGGAAGGGCATTATTAGGATACAGAAGCAGGACTAATTTAGGGAAGAGCAGTTTACCACTTTAGGACGTCTAATTTTCGGTCTTTTCTGTAAATGTGATACTCAAAAGATAGCACATGTGGAAATGTGCCCCACTCCAATGCTTATTGCAATCCAGCCTGGGCAGCGGTGGTTTTTAAGTAAAGGCCTTTCTGGTATAATGCAGCAAGAGGGTGTGAAGTCTGTCTTTCCCTTCAGAAAATCTCACCTCCAGACAGGCACATGAAATACCATCAAGAGCTGTTTGCAGTGAAAGCTAGAGGATGAAGCCAGCTGCACACACACCTGACAGCAGGTCCTTGGTGGCTAGGCTGGGCATGGGGAGCACCTGTGAGCTCCCTTTGGGTAGCACCTCAGAATCGGTGCTGCTGGGAAATGACAGCAGCTGCTTTGAGGGATTCATCTGCAAACGTTCATCAGGTAAAATCACTCGGTGATGAGAAGCAGAAAAGGTGTCCTTTATGTCTTCAGAGTTCTTTTGGTAGAGCAAATGGTTCTTTCCTCTAGAGGAAAATGAAACGTTATTTCAGTAACAACTCAAGTGGGTGGGTAAAGGGATTCAAAACTCTGCAAATTCTCCCTTCAGGACATGCTCCAAAAAGAAACATGACATGCTATTTTAATGATTCCTCACCTGCCACTCAGACCATCAGAGAGACCAACACAAGCTGCAAGGAAAAGATTTTTTTAAAAAAAGCTTTTTACAAGATCTTTTTTACAAGTGCATGTTGTGACAGGACAAGGGGGAATGGATTCCCACTGCCAGAGGGGTAGGTTTAGATCAGGAGAAAGCTCTTTGCTGGAGCATGGTGAGACTCTGGCACAGGTTACCCAGAAAAGCTGTGTCTGGAAGCCTGGAAATGTCCAAGGCCAGGTTGGACGGGGCTTGGAGCAGCCTGGGATAGTGGAAAGTGTTCTGGCAGCAGGGCTGAAATAAGATGACCCTTAAGATCTCTTCCAACCCAAATTACTCTATGATTCCATTATTTGAGGCACCTCTTGTGTGAACTTGCATGACTTGAACTAAGTCAATGTAAGATGCAAATTTCTATCAGACAAGAAATTATCCC
This sequence comes from Orthonyx spaldingii, assembly GCA_013397795.1. Classification (NCBI taxonomy): domain Eukaryota; kingdom Metazoa; phylum Chordata; class Aves; order Passeriformes; family Orthonychidae; genus Orthonyx; species Orthonyx spaldingii. Next base: position 31,429 of record VZTJ01005974.1, read on the forward strand.
TGCCAACTCAGAAACCCTCAGAATTCTGGATTTCATATAAAATGTATGTTTGAAAAGATCAAGCATTCCATAACTCACAAGTGTACAGCCATTACTTAAAAATCCTGTGTGAACTGCAAAATAAACCACAGTTTTGTCATGGGGAAAAAAAAGGGTACCTGGGAGTTGTGGCTTTGCTGTTGTCCACAGACTCTTGGTCAGCAGCAGTCCCCTGTGTGAGCCTGGGCTGCTGGGATGGAGCAGGCAGCTGGGACTTGGTGCTTCCCTGAGCAGCACCAGTGTCTAAACTTCCCTCTGTGGTCAGGACAGAGCTGCTGGTGTCATACAGTTCTGGCAGAGGTTCTAGAACCAGTGAGACCTGAAAGAGAAGATATGAAAATATTACTGTGTTCTTTTCTTAATTAAGTGCAGTAAATACTGCATTCAACTTTACTTTTTGTGCTATGGAAAACTGTGGCTTTTCTACATTAAGTAATATTTATATTGTGCAGCTATGTTACATATTTACAACTACTTGTTTCTCATTCCATGTTTTCAAATCCCAGACTACCTTTCATCATCAATTTTCCAGAACCAGGGCTGCAAAACAGAACTTTCTTAATTCCAGATGTCAAAACCATCCATTATTCCAGCCCAGTGAAGTGTTAGGACCAAATACCCACTTTTAAATCCACTGCTAATACTTATTCTCAGTGTACAGATGACCACATTTTCCTCATCAAGCTTAACTAGCCTCCATCCCTCTAAACAAAACAAAGTCAACACCACCAGTATTTGCTTTTCCACCTGTTACCTTAGCTCAGAAATGCCTTGGACAGAGAGCAGGCGTGCAGTGTGCCATATACAGCTTGATCCTGCACCTGATTATGCCAGTGGCACAGCACATAATTTATAATAATGAGTAAAGACATCGGGACTACCTGCAGCTCTCCGAGTTTATCCGCTGCCGGTGACAGTACAGGGAAAGACCCTTTGATGGGGTGGCTGGGAGAGAGCTGGGACAGTTCAGTGATCTGTGCTCTGCCCAGGGGGAAGTGGTCAAGTTTGGTCAGCACCTCCAGGACAAGAACACCCATATCTGCAAAAATCAGCAACACCTTCGGGTCAGTTTCATGGTCAGAACTCACACTTTTGGCTACAATCACAGAGATGCCATATTGTTATGTTGTACACGGAAATTAGGATAACGAGGTAGCAGGTAAAGAAGGGTCATTACAGACTGGTGATAAAATATGCTAAATAAGTCCAGGATTACCAGAAAAGGAACGCTTATAGCAGGACAGAGACATGGCTTACCAGCGCTAGCGGGTAACCCCGGCGCAGCCCCTTCCAATGCCCGACCACCCTTTCCGCCAAGAAACTCGAACCTGCCCTGCCCAGCCGAACATCACGTCCTCCCGTCCCAGCCCGCCCCGGCGAGCGGCCGCAGTGTCCCCACCTGCCAGGTATGCGGCGAGCTGCCGGGGCCCGCACCGCACGGCGAAGCGGGCACTGGTTGGCCCCGCGGGCTGCCCGGGCCGCGCGGCGGGCTGCAGCACGGTGCCGCCGGCGCTCTCGCCCCACCACCGCAGGCGCACCACGGCGGGCGGCTGCGGGGCCGCCCACAGCACGCAGGGCACGGTGCAGCGCAGGAAGCAGCGCGGCGGGCCCCGCACCAGCGGCGGGATGCTGCCGGCGGAGTCGCCAGGACCTGCGGGGACAGGCGGAGTCAGCAGCCCTTACACGGACCCGAGCACCCGCACCACCTCCCGTGCCGCCCCGGCGCTCCTCCGTCCCCCCGTGTCCCCCGAGCCCCCGTGCCCGCTCGGTGCCTGCCCGCACCTCCCCTCCGCCGCATCCCGCCCGCGCCTCCCGCCCGGCAACCGCCGCCA